>JAHBCN010019156.1:0-16282 GCA_019359885.1 Listronotus oregonensis
TTTAATTTTTTTAAATTTATTAAGCAATTTCAGATAAGTACTTTTTTAAACTCCTAAAATAAAAATTTATGTTATTGCTTTTATAGCACTTTTTAATAGACTAAATTGGAAAACAATGAAAAGAGTTATATTAAGAAATATTTGGGTATTAGGACTTTAAATTGGATTAAATAATTTTTAAAATGGAGATTGGGAGATGTCCAATATGCCCATTAGTTCTCTCCCATTGCAATCTTAATGGTCTAAGCTAGGGCCGAAAAATCATCGTCATCAATAATATGGAGTTTCTCCCGTAAAACATGTTCCTTTAGTATTGTTAACTGACAACCAATTGAATACAGGGGGTAGCAATAAGGGGTGAAAATGCAAAATTGTCATAGATAATATGTCAGTCATTTTGGCTACTTAAAGTTGAACCTCTATGGTGTCTAAATCCAAAATGGGCTGACAGTTAGGTGGAAACCAAGAGCAGCAAAACGTGGTCAAATTATCCCGAGCGCTTACTTTATACAGGGTGTTTTTTAATTGAATGTCAATATTTATGGGGGCAATTGTTGGGTCCATTTTAAGAAAAAAACTTTACATGAACCCATGTCCTAAATGTCCTAAGTTTTGAGATACAGGGTGGTAAAATTTTAAAAAATACATTATTTATTATTAATATTAGTAATATAGATATTTTAATAAAATTTGGCATACATGTACTATGTATCAAGAGGCATTTTCCAGTGTACTACTACTTTTTTTTATTTCCACCAGTGGCGTTCGTACCGATTGAACTACTACTAAAAAAAAAATATTTTTGAAATCAATCATTTATAAGCAAAGTTAATAACTTGATTTTTTTAATCCGATGCACGGTTTTTGCTTAAAAAAATAAAAACCATTTCTATGCATGATCATAACAATATCGGTAAACAATATCACCATGCAAAGAAATATCTAGTTTTAATTTTTCTAGGTGAAAACCGTGCGTCGGATTAAAAAAAAGTTAAGCAGATTTGATCTCTTGATATATAAGTTTATATGAATATTCTTGCATTTAAACTACTTAAGATAATATTAGAAAAAATACAATTTTAAAGAAAAAAAAATCAATAAATTACTATATATTAAAAACGTATTTGATAAAAATTCTTCAAAATGACAAATAAAACTCTTTTCTCTACGATTACTAAAAAGTGTTTTAAACTGCACCATAGCTTCATTTTACTTGAAAATGGCATCGGTAAAATTGCGAAAAATTACCATATTAAAAAGTGGGACCGCAAAAAACGTCGCTTATTCAAAAATACGGACTTAAATGGAAAATGGAACAAAATCAAAATATGGAAATGGTGCTATGTAAAATTAGGAATCGGGATATATTTGAATAACAAGGCAATTTGGATTCATGACGACGCGGGTAATTCCCATGGATATTGTTGCGAAACACTGTTTGGATATTTTGGAAAGTAACAAGTGAATGAAATTCTTTTATAGTAAAACTTAATACAATAATATAAGTATTTGAAGTTTAGTTTCAACTATCTAAATAGATTCTATTGCGTTTAATATTTACTATGCCCTTTGCGGCCAAAATTAGTTTTACTTTTACAAACGTATAAAATTTATATAAATCTTTATTTAGCTAATTTACATCTATTATGTTACAATAAAACTAATTTATAAATTACAATATTAAAAAAGTTATCCACATAATTAAAATAAAAATAAATAAATATGAGTACTATTTCCAATAAAAGTTACATTAAAAAATGACTAAGAAAAGCATTTATACATATACAGGATTGGCAGCCAATTTTAGTGTAATAGAGTAGGATGCATATAGTATGACCACAGATTAAAAAAAAAACAACAATTTCCCCTATCTCACTTTCAATACAACGACGCGACGGTCAACGGCACCTATGTTTCGTTAGGATATTGTCGACAGTGTTGTCATTTCGTAAAATATTTATTAGCAATTTAAGGGATGGTTTAAAAATCATACATTTTATAAAACTATTCATTAAAAAAAAATATTCGCTATAAAAAAAGAAATATTTAAAAAAATATTAGTATTTTAGAATGGTTAAAGATACTTTATTATTTTAATACTAGGTATTTCTTACTTTATGGAGCAAGACAACATAAATAATTTTATTTTTACTGGTTGGCAACATTGCCCGTTCACTTGCATTGATGTCCCGGGACCGGTTGATACTGAGTAAAGTATGCAGTGTTGCCATATATATATATATATATATATATATATATATATATATATATATATATATATATATATATATATATATATATATATATATATATATATATATATATATATATATATATATATATATATTATATATATATATATATATATATATATATATATATATATATATATATAAATAATATACAGGGTTTATTGAAAAAAAACTAAACCTGGTATTTTTAAACACATTTCGGATGCTCTATTGTTTTATTTGATGACAAATTCTGCCTGTTCAGTAAAAATACTTTAACTCTTGTAAGTTAATGTTTCTTTTTACTCTTAAAATAGAAGCTCTGGTGGTGCTCCAAAATATACGGAAAAACCCTGTTCATTATACTGCAATGGCCAAAAAGGAACGTTGCTAAGGTTTACTATAGAATTAATAAAATAGTATTAAAAATACTTTAAAAAAATAGGCTGGATTTCCCTAAAACAACCCTTCCCTTTCAAAAATCTTGTTTCCTAAATATTTATTAAAGAAGGTTAGCACTCCACTGGTAGTTCCGTCAAGTATTAACCCTCAAGGGTTAAAAGTCTATTTGCTCTGCTCGGTCTGCGCCTTATTTTGAGCCCTGTAAATTTATAATGGCCCCGCAGAGCGGACCGAGAGTCAGGGCCCGGCTAATTTTAGAGGTCCGCAGTCACACTTTTATTTGTTTTGCGAAACTACTTTGCAGGAGTTTCTTTTATTAAAGCAAATAGGATCCAATGGTGTTGGAAAAGTGTAAGCAAACATATATTAAATATTAGGATAGAAATAAAATTCTTGTTTAATCCCATACAGGGTAAATATAAAAGTTTTTATAACACACTTCAAACTAGGCTATAAATGAAAATAGTTAAATTTTCTTATAAGTGCGTAAAGTAATACTTTTCCGCACGCCAAAGCAGTTAGACCAACGACGCGAAACGGAGTTCGGATAAGCTTTAAGTGCAGAAAAGTCCCTTTGCGCAAGTATTAGGAACAATACTTTTTCTACTTGCGAATACTTTTTCTACAAGCGTTTTATTAAAGAATATGATTATTAGAAATATACGAATATTTCAGTAAAAATTTAAAATCCAAGGTAAATAATTAAATTTTTATTTTAACTGATTATACAAAAAAAATATTATTAATTATTATTAACAATATTAATGTTAAAAGTAAAATTAGTTGCATGTTGAAGGTTTATGGCCCATTTCAAATGATTTCTTAGGAACGTCGATGATGGTTCGCTGCTCGATGTTAAAACGAAATCTTGTGTTTTAGCTGATTGAACAGCGTCTGTGGAACAGGACATTTAATCTGGCTTCTTGAAAGTTATTGGCTTGTTGCAGTTTAAAATTTTTTACTTAACCCCTTTTGTAGTTTTTTGATTCTTCAATGTATCCCTCGGCTACCGTTGTCGATTTCCAACCGCCTAACCGCTTTATATCTATGAGTCCTTTTCCGGAATTTGCAAATAACGTTGCAGAAGATCGCCGGAAGCTGTGGCCGGTATATAGCTCTGGATTCGGCAACTTTAAAAATGCTGCTATCTCGTAAGGCATCTTCCCAAATGTAGTGATCCCAACGCATTGTTGTGTGCAAATTCCCCTTTTGAAATATACGAAAAACCGTTGATGTGTTGTCGGTGGCCGTAATGCTGTATACTTCCGGTATAAGAACAAATACTTTCCGTCGTTGATCTCTGACATTAGAAAATGTTTGTACTTGGTTGCTGCAGCAACAAGAAAAATTCTTTGATTTTTTATTGTTTAGCATGGTGTCTATAAAATACATGGTACATGGAAAAATATTAAAATAATAATAAAGAAAATTGATATGGGATATTTACTAAGCGCCAAATGTATCTAAAATTCAATAAAGCACAATAAAAAAATATGTAGAACCCTTTTTTTTATAATATTTCATCCAGAAGTTATTAATACATTAAAAAATCGACCATCAATATGGCAAATATGCAGAACGAAAATGCGTGCGTGAAGAGTTTTCCTGCGCAAAGTTAAACTTTGCGCACTCACGTGCGCAAGGTAAGTACTTTATTATAGAATATATGTTTCTGATTATACTAGACATCTCAATTAATACTATAAAAACTTTTTCTTTTCCTTTTGTGCCGATGTTGAAACCGTTAATTTTTTTAGGTTATAGATATATCGTCGTCAACGCCGGCAATGAAAACGGAATTATCAAGGAGCTAGTTTAATCTTTAAAAGTGGTACAAAGAGTGGCGACTACTATGATAGCATGAACCGCCAAAATTTCGAAAAATGGTTTAAATATCAACTTCTTCCAAATTTGCCGCCCAAATCATTATCATGGCCAACGCTAGCTACCACTCCGGGCTGGTAGAAGACATACGCCGGGACCAAAAAAAGATTAATTCTGTGGCTTTCCGAAGAAAATATTGCCTTTCCTGAGACAGCTATAAAAGACCAACTTTGGGATTTGGTAGAAAAAAACCGAAGTTTAGAAAAGAAATATTTCCTTGACGAATATGTGAAACCTTTTGGTCATAAAGTTCTTCGCCTTCCACCGTACCATTGTCAATATAATTCAATCGAAATGGTTTGGTCAGAGTACAAAAGAAAATATGACCAATATATTTCTGCCTTAAAAGAAACCTCTTTTAAAGTGTTGGCAACGTGGGAAAAGGTACTTGGCGAAATAACCGCTGAGCTTTGGCAGAACTACATTCGGCACGCCCAAAAAGAGATCCTAGAAGCTTGGGAAGTGATCAGAATATGCGATGATTCAGATATAAACCCCGTCATAGTAACTGATACGGATAACGAAGATGAAAGCGACGATCTGTTATCTGATCTTGACGATCTTTGATTTATATCATGTAATTTTTATTTAAAAATTGTTTATTTATTTATTTAAATTTAGTTTAATCACATTGCCACACATTAGGTTTCCTATTGTTACCATTAGTTTATATTGCATTGTATTGCAATTAACATCTTTTGGAATATCATTTTGCCCTTGTTGGTGATACTTTCTTAAAGCTATTGTCCCATTTTAGTCCATTTTTTTTAAATTAGATATCGCTTTTTCATTTACTTTCGTTGGGGCACATGTCCTTTCCACCAAATTTTGAAGGTTCAAGGCAATTCCTGCAGCTTCTTGTTGTTTCTCTAAATTTAGAACGATGAGCTGTTTGCATTTCAAAGTATTGTTAAGAAAGCATTTTTGTACACTTTTTTATAAATAAATTAGATTTTATATTGTTAAAAAAACTTTAAGTTTTTCTTAAAATTATGAAAAATTGAGCCTTTACAGTTTATAAAAAAATCCAAATTATAAAGAAATATATTTTAAAAAAATATATAAATGAAACATTTATAAAAGCATTTGTCAGATCCATCTCCAACAACAAATGCGCAAATTGAATATATAAATCGAACGCACCTTTGTTATGTTAATTGTTAACAGCTAAGAAATACGTTATTTTTTTTGGGCTTTTTGACATAACTGCGTATCCGAAAAAATTCAAGTATAGATGGACGTAGGCTTACATATTAACTAAAAACGTTCAAAAAACTTTTTTTTATATCTTTCTTTGATATCGTATATATTCCCGAAACATTGGTTTTTGTATTGGAAATGGTGATTTTAATAAACGACATAGCATTCTCGATGTCTTTTATTTGTAAATAAGTCAACTCTTCTTTCATACAGACTCCAAGGAATCCAACGATTAACACAACTTTTTTTAATAAATCATTTTTATCGTCAGCTTCTTTCAGAAACTTTTTAACCTCTTCTTTATAACCACTTGACTTTTTGTTGAGAAATGCAATACTATTGGTATATTTACGGATCCCCACATTTTTATTAAGATAAATTGTAATGCGCAATAATAAATTAATACTTAAGTAGAAGGGGCACATTTTAAAGATAGCTTGGACAAGTACGCCAAAACTCATTTTTTTGAAATATTAACTCCCTTTTATTATGTGTACCAAACATCAAACTTTTTGTAAAATTTTTGATACAATATCTTCTGAGGAATTAGCGTGCGTAAAGCAGCTCCTGCTTCATTTTCTATATCGGAGTTTTTAGATTTTTTAGAACTATTTCCGTAATCACACATATTTGAGTTAAAAAAATACTTTTACCACTTTATCTGACAAATCGTGACATTCGACCAAGTTTGATTTTTGTACATAACAACCAATGCTTAGAAATAAATAGCCACCTTGTGTATGGCACTTATAAAAAAACTTTTTTAAAATAAAATTAATAGCACGTAGATTTTACAGAAAATGTTGTTTGATACAAGTTTTTAAAACCGAAGTGAAATTAGCAGCCTATTAACGCAGCCAAAAGTGAAGTTAGCAGCTTTTTTTACGCAGCCGAAAATATGAAGTTAGCAGCTAAATTTGACAGCCTATTATAATTTTTGCCTGTTTATTTCTTAGTACCCTAAAAAAAATATTCCACAACAAAAATTTGTACGAAGGTACCTTATTGCATTCTTAATCACCATGCAAAAGAAACTTCACTTGCGACCCGTCTGACTATAAAAAAATTACCCCCTAAAGTTGCTGTCATTACTTATATAAGTATATAGGAGAAAATGTTAAAATAATTATAAAGTTCCTTAAAAAATTTGTTTTAAAACAAAAAACCCACCGTAATCCCCACGGAAAAGGAATTTCAAAGGAAAATCAACCTCTAAGGTTGCAGCCGTTACTTATATGGGAAAAATTAAAAAAAAAGCACACTTAAAAAAATTGTTCCACGACAAAAATTGGTACGAAGGTACCTTATTACATATTTAATCACCAAGTAAAAGGAATTTCACTTGCGATTTGTCTGACTATAGAAAATTACCCCCTTAGGTTGCAGCTATTACTAATATAGAAAAAAAAAATGATTGATTTTTCATAATTAGACGGAAAAATTTCTTTTGCATGGGATTAACTCTGCAATGAGGTACATTCATACCAATTTTTGTTGTGTAACAGCTTTTTTAAGGGCACTTTATGAGTTTTTTAAAATTTTTCCTTTATAAAAAATGACTTTAGCTTTGGGGGGTGATTTTCTATGGTCGCAAGTGACATTCCTTTTGCATGGTCATAAGGTATGCAATAAGGTAAATTCATACCAATTTTTCTTGTGAAACAACTTTTTTAAGCGGACTTTATATTTTTTAAAACATTACTGTAACTTAAGGGCGTCATTTTCTATAGTCAGACTGGTCGCAAGTGAAATTCCTTTTGCATGGGGATTAGGAATGCAATAAGGTGCCTTCATATAAATTTTAGTTATGAAACAACATTTTTAAATGTACTTTATATTTTTTTTAAATAATCCATATATAAAAAATGACTGTATCTTTAGGGGGTGATTATCTATAGTCAGACTGGTCGCAAGTGAAATTCCTTTTGCATGGTAATTAGGTATGCAATAAGGTACCTTCATACCAATTTTTGTTGTGGAACATTTTTTTAAGGGTACCTTATAATTTTTAAAAATTTTTTACTATATAAAAAATTACTGTCACTTTAGGGGGTGATTTTTTATAGTCAGACAGATCGAATGTGAAATTCCTTTTGGATGGTGATTGATTCTAAATGACTTTAAGAAAATCGTCCAAAAATTTCAGAACGGTGCGAGAGTTAAATCAATTCATTTTGAATTTTTTTGGCCCTCGCACGTACTGGAGGGTTGAAAAGGGGTGGTTTTAAGGGTAACATTGAGCCAAAAATTGTTTTTTCACCTTTTTAATGACTTTAAAACCATCATATAAAAATTTTTGACATAACTGCATATCCTAAAAAATTCAAGTATACACTCATAGGTATTAGTCCATATTATAAAAAGTACTGAGCCGATTTTGATGAAATCTCCACTGTTTTCTAAGTTAAAGTAAATGTAACCAATAAAAGAAGAATGGTCACAATCCGAATAATAGTTTCGAAGAAATGCATGAATAAACATCCTTACATAAAAACATACATACATCCACAAAATTTTGTATATTTCTTTGAAAGCCCCAGTAAATTATCATATGTGAATTATTTGCAGTTCTAATTATATTAGATACACACTTGTCAATTCTTTTTAAACTAAGTTCCTAATTTCGAACAAACTGGGCGACCAACATAAGCTATCATGTTGATATTTTGTTGGGACTTTCTGGTATAAATTCTTTCTTTAACCAAAAATGTCTTTATCTTCGGTTTTAAAAATGTAACATACTGTTTTATTTATATATTTTTTTAATTTTTTGTTTACAAGAATAATTTTCAACCAATCAAGAGTTTCTTATTTGACATGTTTTCATATGAATTTCTAGAAACTTGTTCTAGGATAACCATATACACAAGAATATTTTTTAAGGTTTATTATCTAAAATAAAATGTTTCCCCCATTTAAATGTTAATTAAAATGTAAAGTTAAACGTGTTTTAAAAAATGCATCTATCTAGATCTATTTCAAAATAAAACAAAACAATTTATTAGCAAAGAATACGTTTAGTATACCATCGGTTTGAAAAATCCCCAATTATGCCCATATTAACATGTACGCTTTTATATTTAATTTGTTTTCTTCTTTGTTTTTTATATTAGTTTTTTATATTTAATAACATTAAATTTCTTGTTTTAGCTGCAATGGGTCGAAGCCAATCCACACCTGGCTTGGTCGAATCGCGGGGAAAAATCGCCTTAGAAGACATGTGGGTACCGCCAGTTCCCTTCGGCATATTAACTCCCCTTTACCCCCGATCAGTAGGAGCATCCTCCCCTCCGCAAAGTATAAGGACTGCCCCTACTCCCGATAGTCCCGCAGGATCGACGAGTAGTGATAGGAGTAGACAGAGTAGGCAGAGTAGACAGCAACATGTGAGATCAGGTTAGAGAAGTGAAAATTGGGATGGGTTTCTAAAAATTAAAGGGAAAAGTGAAAGTTAAACTAATATTAAAAGCATGAAACTATTAAAAATAAACTTTAAAACATCGTAAGAATATATACTTTTTGCAGGGCACTAAAAGCTCGGACGCGCTAACTTGATAATTGGCAAAGCGCAAGAATTTTTCCTTGAAAATTTTGAAAAAGCTCCAGTATAGAGTATACGTGTAAAGAAATCTACATATCTTTGGCTATTATAACACATGTTTAAAATATTTTTTGTTACTTTTTCTTGTAAAATCCAATTTTAAAGCTCTGAAATTTCTATGTTTTGTCGCAATCAAATCATTTTACATGCAGAAAATAAGATTTAGTACGTAGGCAACCTTGTATAACCGTAATGTCGTGTTTGTATTGTAAATTAAAAATGACAAAGTCAATAGTAAGCAAAGATTTTTCCAAGTATTTCTTGTCAGAACAGGTCGATTTAATGAAATTCATATACATGAAACCATCGAAGATACAGTAGAAACCGTAATAAAAATCACCTATATTTTCTACTCTAATATTATTATTTCATAATACCATAGTCATCAGACACTTTAAATAGTATATAATACCCTAGAGCATTAAAGAAGTTTCTAATGCTCTTGGGCATTAAGACAAATTAATGGAAAAAACAAAGTAACAACTTTTTATTAACGACTTTTTTATTGGTACCCTATTTTGCTTATTTAAAGTACGTTTGAGCGTGTTTAAATCCAACTTTTAAACACGCGCGCCTTTTAAAGGTTGTCATGATACATCAATCACAACACGAGAAATGTGAAGTCTAAGATGACTTTTAAACACGCGCATCTTTTAAAAGTTGACATGATACATCCATCAACAACACGAGAAATGTGAAGTCTAAGATAACTTTTAAACACGCGCGTGTTTTAAAAGTTGACATGATACATCCATCAACAACACGAGAAATGTGAAGTCTAAGATAACTTTTAAACACGCGCGTGTTTTAAAAGTTGACTTGATACATCCATCAACAACACGAGAAATGTGAAGTCTAAGATAACTTTTAAACAAGCGCGTGTTTTAAAAGTTGACATGATACATCCATCAACAACACGAGAAATGTGAAGTCTACGATGACTTTTAAACACGCGCGTGTTTTAAAAGTTGAGATGATACATCCATCAACAACTCGAGAAATGTGAAGTCTAAGATAACTTTTAAACAAGCGCGTGTTTTAAAAGTTGACATGATACATCCATCAACAACACGAGAAATGTGAAGTCTAAGATAACTTTTAAACAAGCGTGTGTTTTAAAAGTTGACATGATACATCCATCAACAACACGAGAAATTTGAAGTCTAAGATGACTTTTAAACACGCGAGTGTTTTAAAAGTTGACATGATACATCCATCAACAACACGAGAAATGTGAAGTCTAAGATAACTTTTAAACACGCGCGTGTTTTAAAAGTTGACATGATACATCCATCAACAACACGAGAAATGTGAAGTCTAAGATAACTTTTAAACAAGCGCGTGTTTTAAAAGTTGACATGATACATCCATCAACAACACGAGAAATGTGAAGTCTAAGATAACTTTTAAACAAGCGTGTGTTTTAAAAGTTGACATGATACATCCATCAACAACACGAGAAATGTGAAGTCTAAGATGACTTTTAAACACGCGCGTGTTTTAAAAGTTGACATGATACATCCATCAACAACACGAGAAATGTGAAGTCTAAGATACATTTAAACACGCGCGTGTTTAAAAGTTGACATGATACATCCATCAACAACACGAGAAATGTAGTTAAGATACTTTTAAACAGAGCGTGTTTTAAAAGTTGACATGATACATCCATCAACAACACGAGAAATGTGAAGTCTAAGATGACTTTTAAACACGCGCGTGTTTTAAAAGTTGACATGATACATCCATCAACAACACGAGAAATGTGAAGTCTAAGATGACTTTTAAACAGCGCGTGTTTTAAAAGTTGACATGATCATCCATCAACAACACGAGAAATGTGAAGTCTAAGATAATTTTAAACAGCGCTGTTTTAAAAGTTGACATGATACATCCATCAACAACAAAAAAATAAAGTCTAAGATGACTTTTAACACGCGTTTTAAAAAGTTGAAGATACATCCATCAACAAACGAGTGAAGCAAATATTTTAAACAGCGCTTTTGTTGACATGATACATCCATAAAAACCGAAAAATGTAAAGTTAAAGATACTTTTAAAAGGGGTTTTTTAAAAAGGCTGATACATCCATCAACAACACGAGAAATGTGAAGTCTAATATTACATTGCCAACCTTTAGCCTTTTGGGAGATGTCAGGCATTTTAAAAAAAAATATTGATCTGATATGAGTGACATCTGTTATGGTAATAATATTTTTATTATCATTATGTTTCAAATGCAATAAAACAATAGTGTAAAGTATTCGTGGATATTTGGTCTTTAAAACACTTGCTCTATTTCGAGAACTCCGGCTACGTCGTCATGCTCGAAAAATTGCGCGTGTTTTAAAGACCTTAATATCCACTTTTACTATAATATACTATATTAGTTATATTAAATGAACAGTAATGAAAAGACCCAGTAAAAATGAGTTTACCGGCTTTTTTCATTGTTGTGCTGTGTCAAAGTTAAAACTGAATTTCATATAAAATAATGGATTTTGTGTTAATTCCGGATGGAATCTATTAAATGCTGCCAAAGCTTTGGATAATCTTGGATTCTTGCTTTAGATGCTGTCCCAACTTGTAATATTTTGTGTCTATATTATATTCTATGTCTATATTTTGATTAACTACTAATGCCTTCTTTAACATTGAAAATTTTGTTCATAGGCAATTAGAAATAATTGTTCCAGACTATAATTATTATACATAATTAGTATTTTAATATAATTTACAACAGCAGTTTTAAAAAAATCCAAGTAGCACCGTCTCGTTGATAATTTTTACATCATTACTTTTCATCTAATTCTCGACCTTTATATTCATTATCACAGACGCCCTTAGACATCTTTGGTGTAAGATTATCCAAAGCTTTGGGAGCATTTGCAGCAATTCTATCCGGAACCAATGAAAAATCAATTATGAATTTCAGTTTTGACTTTGACACAGCACAACAATAAACAATTATTTGTTTTGTTTATTTAGCAACTATATAGGTAAAAAACCTTTCGATTTTGATTTTTTTATTAATTTAGGTTAAAATTAATTATCTAAAGTAGGACATTTGTATGAATATTGTAACACGGGCAAAACTTCATGTCTATACCCTCTGGCAACTTACAAACTCTCGGCCCAAAGGCCCTAGACTTTGTAAGATTGTTGCCCTTGGATTTATAAACATCTTTAAAATGCCTTTAATACATAAATAAAAATAATTATATCTTTTTGCAGCCAAAAAAATATACGTTTGTTCAAATTGTTCCAATATCAGAACTTACATCGATTTCAAACAGCTGGGCCTTTAATATAAAAAAGATTAATATGCAAAAGCTATGTCAACTGTAAACGAAAATGCATAGCAGGTTGGTCGTGAAAAGGTTGAGAAATGGGGAAAGGACCTGTTAAATTTGGGACTGTCAGGTTAATTTACTGACTTGGGTGGCTATAGATTCCACAGGATTAAATATTTCGGTAAGACATCCTCCTGATCTTGAAGGTAAATTTGAGATGTTGTGAAGGTATCGGGTTCTGTTATTAAGGCTTTTTTTTTTTTTTTTAAAAAATCCAAGTAGCACCGTCTCGTTGATAATTTTTACATCATTACTTTTCATCCAATTCTTAAACCTTTTATATTCATTATCACAGATGCCCTTAGACATCTTTGGTGTAAGATTATCCAAAGCTTTGGAAGCATTTGCAGCAATTCTATCCGAAACCAACGAAAAATCCATTATCAATTTCAGTTTTGACTTTGACACAGCACAACAATGAACACTTATTTCCTTTGTTTATTTAGCAACTATATAGGTAAAAAACCTATTGTGATTTTGATTTCTTTATTAATTTAAGTTAAAATTAATTATCTAAAGTGGGACATTTGTATGAATGATTGTAACACGGGCAAAACTTCATGTCTATACCCTCTGGCAACTTACAAACTCTCGGCCCAAAGGCCCTCGACTTTGTAAGATTGTTGCCCCCCCCCGGACTATAAACATCTTCAAAATGCTTTTAACACATAAATAAAAAAATAATTATATTTTTTTAGCAGCCAAACAAAATATACGTTTGGTCTAAATTGTTCCAATATCCGAACTTACATAGATTTCAAACAGCTGGGACTTTAATATACTCGTAAACTGAAAATGTCACTTGGCAGGTTTTGGTCGGTGGTGAAAAGGTTGAGGGAATGGGGAAGGGGACCTGTTAAATTTTTGGGGACTGTCAGGCTTAAGTTTACTGACTGTAGGGGTGGCTATAGATTCGACCACAGGATTAAATATTTCGGTAAGACATCCTCCTGATCTTTGAAGGTAAATTTGGAGATGTTGTGAAGGTATCGGGTTCCTTGTCTATTAAGGCTTTTAATTAGATTGTTAAGAACTATCAAATATGTTCTATAGTTTTGTGACGGATTCATGTTTCAATAAGTTTTCGTTGGGCTATTCAGCGAACTGAGTCCGCTCACTCCCACTGACCTTCACGAACTTGCAGATCGCCTGAAACAGAAAAGACAAAACCCCCCAAGAAACCGAAAAAATTTAAAAACTCAAAAAACCTATCCACGTTTCGGTGGCAAGTCGGCCACCATTGTCAAGATAAACTTAAATAAAAAAAACAAAAATTTAAACAAAATTTTAAGAAATTTTGGTATAAAATGTAGGAAATTCCTAATAGCTTTTTTAATGAGTGTCATAAAATGACAAAACGTCATATATATTAAACCACGTCATAAATATAAAAACAAGCTATCAGAATTTTCTAAATTTTTAAACCATTTTTTTAAAACCTAGTTTCAAATTCTTTTTTCATCAAAGTTTATCTTGACAACGGTGACCGATTTGCTACCGAAACGTAAATAGATTTTTTGAGTTTTTCAATTTTTTTTTTTTTTTAATTTTTTGGGGAGCTTTGTCTTTTTTGTTTCAGGCAATCTGTAAATTCGTGGGGGTCAGTGGGACTGAACGAGCTCAGTTCGCAGTACCTCGGGACCAGGACCAAAGTCGTCTCATTGTTTTGGAGCTTTTCAGGCAAGAAGCCCAACAAAAACTTATTGAGAACTATCAATTTGCAAAGTTTAAAAAAAAAATAGCCCAAAACCACCTTCCATAAGGAATGTGCATGCTCTTTTGGTGGTTGCTATTCAAACCACTTATTTATTTAATACACCCTTGGATTATATTTAAGGTATAAATTAGGGCAAAAAGAAGCAAATATTTTTTGTTTTTAGGCACAATTTTAATTATTTTGTCAGTTTAAAAACGCCGTTGGGACATACGTTATCTTGCCCTTGTACACGATTCTCTTTTCCTTACCGAATATGTTGACCGAAATTTGCATTTTTACGGCGTTACCGTTAAAACAGAAAGTAAAACATTTTTAACAAAGGTCACATTATCCCAAATTCCGTAAAAAAAATGTTAAAAAAGCCTTATCGGCTTGAAAGCACTCTATTTGTTATACCATCGCGTCGGGATTCATGCACACTATACTGGATTTAGCAGGCATTAGCCGAGAATGGAGACAAATATTTGCAAGTTTGATACAGCAGCTGCGTTGATGCTATTTTTGTTTTGCCAGCCTTAAACAAACGAGAGGCCGTCACGTTTTGCTGAAAAGCGTATTACGTTTATTAGAGAGTGAAAGAGGCACCTGTAAAATTGGGGACCATATTTTGTAGGAATAATGCGGTTTTTTTTTTTTTTAGGAAAATGTTTTAAAATTTTTAAACTAAAAATGTGTTTTGTTAAACAAAGCACTTTTTCATTAAGATGCTTTTAATCTTTACTTTTATTAATGGTATAAAGAATAATTAGGCAGAGACAGATATTTTTAATATAAAAGGAAATAAGACGACACCTTTAATATATGAGATGTCAAAAATGCCCAAAATATAAAAAATTTCATCACACAACTGCACACATGGTTGTATGTTGCAAAAAAATTATTTAAACTTACACATAAATATTGGGGTAATGGAAACTTCTTAAGCCGCGTGTACAGTAACGGCCAATAAATCTTGGGCAATTCTTTTTCCCTTTCGTAAAATAGGCTTATGCCACCTTCTACTGAAAACTGTTGAAAAACCTAATAAAGAAACAGGTGTCCGTTGTCAGTGTCTAAAAATATTTTTTTAAATGCCAAACTTAACTTTGGATTAAAAAGTATTAATTATTCATTATATTGAGCAGTGAGGTTGGCCAGAAAGGGATGTGGAGATAGAACTTAACATCCCAAAGAGTACTATTCATTTTGTTAAAAAAAAATGGCAGGAAACACACTCCTTTGAGAGAAAAGCTGTAAGTGGTCGCCCCAAACAATAATTTAGTTAATGTGTTAGAAACTAAACATTTAAATCTGTAGTTACAGCAAAAACGGAAAGCAATTTCCCAGCATCGGTTAAAACGGCACGGCGAAGAATAAGACAAATATCCGAATTGCGCTGCCACCCGGCAGCCTTAAAACCGTTTTTAACAAATGCAAATAAAGAACAACGAATACAACGTTCTACAATTTTACTTAGAACCTCCAATTTTTTGGGAAAATATAATATTCACCGACGAAAAAGTGGTTCAGTCGTGCTACAACGGGATACTTAAGGTATACAGGCCTCAAGGAACACGATTTGATTAAAAATATATCCAAAAGAACAGAAGTAGTGGGCAATTTTCGGTAAATATTTTGGGGTGGCTGAGTACACAAGGACTTGGTGTATGTTATTTTATTTAAAGAAGGTTTAAAGCGGAGGTATATATATATATCTAATACAGAATATACTCTTCCCTTCTTTCCAAATTTTCCGACAGAAATTTTTTCTTTCAGCAAGATAAGTGTCCCGTTCATACGGCCCGGCAAGTCGGGGTGGGCGATGGATGGAAGAGCAACGTATCAGGGTTTTACCGTGGCCCGCACGTAGTTCGGTTTAAATGTTATGGAAAATGTTTGGGGTAAAAAAAAAATT
>JAHBCN010019157.1:0-16285 GCA_019359885.1 Listronotus oregonensis
TTTCGACATCTTACTCAGGAAAGTACCAGTTTTTATTATACATATGAAACGGTCGACCCAAAGTGCATCTTCGGTTCATAAAGTGCATCCCCAAAATTGCATAATTCTTTGAAAAATATACAAAGTCGATAAAATAATGCAAAATAACGTAAAAATTAGGTCTTAAAGATTTTTAAGGGGCTGATTCCGAATCTGACCTTGAAACACCCATTCGATTCCCAGGGTGACTCCAAGGGGGTAAATTTTGGCCCAAATTACCCTGCATGAAAGGACGCAAGAATCTGACCTCAAAACACCCCCACGATGTCTGGGGGTGGCTCCAAGGAGGTGAATTTTGGCCAAAATCACCCCTTAACGATAGGTCGCGAGAATCCAGGTCAGATTTACTTCTCGGATGTTTTCGGGAGCTCTGATTTCGAATCTGACCTCGAAACATCCCCATATTGCCCGGGGTGGCTGCACGGGGGGAACTTTGTAAAATATCCCTAATGATATCCCCTCAAAGGTTTTTGGGCGCTGATTCGGATCCGTCGTTAAAAAACCCTAAGATCCTTGAGAGTGTTGGCAAAGGGGTGAATTTTTTGGGCCCGAAGTGAATCTAGAAGAAGCATGATACCCAGAAGAAAAATATACATATACCCAAGCAATTTAGTAAAACACTTGCAGAATTTTTATTCTTTGAGTTACTTGCTTGAGGAAAGGAGAAATCAACGATGTCGATCCAAAACAGAGACCCACGTTTCCGATCAAAAGGGAAAACCACGTTGCAGATTAAAACAAAGATTTTCGTTATTGGGGCCGGGCCCGGGAAAGCGTGGCACCGGGGCACTGCGCGCAGTTCTGCATGGAATTCTCTTTATGTCGTTTTCTGAATTTTGTCAAAAAATCTTGTCTTAGCGTGTTTATAAAAATATTTCTTTTAAGGATCATGCTTCTTCTAGATTCGCAATTTTGGTCAAAAAACACCCCCGTGGAGCCACCCCTGAGCATCGTAGGAGTGTTTCGAAATCAAAATCAAAATCATCGCCCTGGAAAACCCCCGGGGAGTAATTTCTACAATATTTTACATTATTTTATCGACTTTTTATATTTTTGAACGACTTAAGCAATTTCGGGGATTCTTTTACCGAGAGCACCTTGGTGACCACTTCCTCTATATGTACAATGAGTTCCTGGTTCTTTTTTCCCATAAGATGTAAAAACCGCTTCCCATTTAAATTATCAAAATTTATTTATTTTTTAAATAATTTCTTTATATACTGTTTAGGAATTGATTAAATACTTATCCTTATTTTAATGCATGATGCTACATTTTAAATGGCTGGTTTTAAGTAACGGCCTATAAGTTTGTAATAGTTCATTGGTCTTTATTATGTTTTTAGCTACGTTAAACACAAAAAAACTTTCCATATGTCATTTCAAAGGGGAGATTTTTTCTCGGAATCATACCTTATAAAATATAGTAGGTAAAAAAATCCAGAAACAATTTTTTTTAATTTACTACAAAGTCATTTATATTTTATCAATCCAGTTATTTTATTTTTAGTTTAACTTACTTAAACACTTTTCAAGAATGTTTTTAGATTTTTCTATTTGGTATAAAAGTTAAAAGGAAGATGCATGCTGCATACATAGCTTTGAAAATTCCATCGAGTTAATCGTGTTATTAAAATTTTATTACATACTTTACAAAATCCTTTAAGCAATACTGGTGTCAATAAAACCGGCTAACAAATGCTTTTCTCTCGTCTATAACCTAAAACGTTTGCCTTAATGTTTTTTTCATTGCCTTAGTCTATTAGTTAATACGGGTAACGTTTAAGTATAATTAAGTTTTTATTACTAAAAAATGTATTTAACCCTATTATCAGGTTTACAATCTGTAATAGAAAATTAGAACATTTTTTTCAGTTTTATATGTCCAATTTGAAATGGCATGCTTACGAAAGTGTAACAAATACACATTATTAAAATATGTACACTACTATCTCCACATGATAATGGATTTTAAAGGTAAAATACTTTCAAAATATATTAAAAACTATGAACAGGTTAAATTAAACCAGGACAGACTTGGACAACTGAAAAATTACAAAAAATAAAAAAATAGGTATTAATTTAGATCCATAGTTTGTATTTAATTAAAGTGTCAATTGTCATTTAAATAATAAACTTTTAAATTTTTATTTACAGCAAGATCAAATTGATTAATTTTTTGTATGCTTACAAAAAATAATATATTATTTGCCTTATAGTTGCTGTACATTTTAGCATATAATAATTATACAACATTAGCGGAGTGATTTCGTGAGTCTATCGTGTCTTTTTTTTTTGCGTAGTACTGGTTTGACCCAGTTAGGTTCCTTTGAGTATGTCACCGGGCACATGAAATCGTATTTTACGACATTTTTTTGTGGTCTCGAACTTTTTAAATTAAAAAAAAGTGATTTTTTTAAATTAAAAAAATATATATATATATTTTTTTCCGTTTCCACCGCCATAACTTTAAAACTGTCAAAGATACCAAAATTTTTTTATGTCAAATTAAAGCTCGAACTGTAGCGCTTTTAACCTTAAACTGTTTGGGCACAATTTGCACATTCATGCCTTTAAAAATCAGATAAAATAAAAATATAGATTTTTTGTATTGAAATTTCAACCGATCGATAAACTTTTTTATTTTTAAAAATGTTTTCATACATGCAGCGAAGAAAATATAGCCAATCAATAACAAAAGTTTTTGAATCTTTTTTTCCTAAAGCGTATCGTTTGGCAACAGCGATTTTTTTTTCAGACGTAAAAAAGTATTATCGGGACCCATTAGCCCAGCATGCGAATAGCGTGCGTAGTAATAATAGTAGTGGTGGATGGTCAGAAATTTAGAGTGTGCTGTATGTATTTAGAATTTTAAAACCATGAAGCGAATTAATTGTAAAAAAATTGTTATGATGGATACAAATCTGTTTTACAAGACTTAAAATAAAGGGTTGTTATCATTACTATCAAGTGCTGAAAAAAGGCGAGACAATCTAGCAAAAAAAATTCTGTTAAAAAAATGTTATTTTAAATGGCGAAATGAAAATAAAATATTATAAAGACTGTCGTAAATCTTACACAGATTCTCAAAACTATTATCATAATTTGCAATCAAAAAGTGGCGCCGTGCCTTCAAATTATTGTGACACTAAACTTAAATGCGATACTTTTAATATTAGGAAAATGTGTTTTTTTTGCAACAATAGTAAAAATAAAAAGAAGAAAAGGTAAATAAAAAATCTGTTTAAACAAGTAATTTAAATATTATTATGTACCTACATAGTATAGTTGGTACCTTTATATTAGTTTATATTTTGTACTGAAACAAAATACGAATTTAAATTTTGTCCTTATAAATCATGTTTAGGGTATTTATTTTTTTACTTAGTACTAAATCTTTTTAGGTAGTAGAAAAGCTACCTATCAAAAAAGTAATAAAGCTACCAGGAATAGAAACGACATTAATATGATATCTCAATTACGTGGCTATAAAGATTTATTTGCGTTTGATGAGAAATTCATAAATTATGTTACAGTCACTACATCCCTGAAAGAAACATAAAATCCACAAAAATAGGAAAACAGTTTCCGAACCTCCCGAAAATAGTTCGACAATATCTACCTTTTCTGCAGTATTGGTAGTGATGTTCAGAAGATCTTTTATTCTACAAGAAATGTCCAAAATTTAAACTTTATTAAGAGCTGCTCCATAATACGTAGTGCAATGGCTTTATGTCAACAAAATTGAATTTCAACATGTACTGTGTGAAAGAAGGACTAAAATGTTGTAAGGAGTGTAAATTTCGTTCCTGCAATATCATTATTAAAGATTTTAAGGCAGAAATGGATTAAATTTACGTAAAATGCTACTAATGAAGCGCCTAAATAACTACTTACATGTACATTTTGGGCCTGTAAAAAAAAATCACCCACGGATTGGACATTTTTAAATTTGCAATGTAAAATATTCTTTAAGATTATTATTTAGGCAAAAAAATGCGGATGATGTGGTTTTCACCAAGAAAAGCGCAATAAAAATTTTAAAAATTAGTCATTAATTGACATTTTATTTTAACTATTTACGATTTACATGTAACAAATTCATGCATCGCTTCAAGACGTTTACAGTGTTGCTAAACGGAAATATTATTAATTTATAATAAAAAACTTTGCCGTTACCATAAGGATAATTTTCATTAAATAAAAAATATTTGAATTTCAAGCCAGTTACAAGTATAATTAGGGAAAATAAAAAGCCGCTTTAACTAACCAGCACTAATCATGACCGACCAGAACGGCGCATTTATAATAAAAAAAATACAATTTTAACGAGGAAAACCTAACCGGAACTAACCAGAACTAGATCATAGTTTGAAAGTTGTTGTTTGTTAGTTCTGGTTAGTTTTTATATAAAAAACAACCTTCAATATTAACAAATTATTACAAAAGTCTGAAACTTTTATTCAAGCAGCATTCAGACATGTCAAAGAATAGCATCGTATCATCTCTTTATATGGAAAAAAAATTATATATTCCTGTTTAAAAAAGACGTTTAACGAAGCCTAGATTATATTTAATGTATTACTATATTTCTCAAATTTAATTAAAATACATAAAGCATCCAATTTTTTGTTGCTAAAATATTTAAAAAATAATTAATTTTGAATGTATAATCAAAAAAATAACTAATCCCGTGGGTGGTTTTCTTTACCAGCAACCAATAAAAAAAATTTAATAAACCTACTAATGGTGGGTAATTAATAACAATGATTGATATTTTTGTATGGGTTTAAAAATCTACCCACTTTGGATATTTAATTTTTTCTTTTCTAAACAACTTAAGCACATAGATCTGCGTTTAAAACCTGTTGATACAACTTTAACTACCTACCACTTCCACCGTAAGATCTTTGTCAGTCGGCCGGCTCGCTACCAAGCGCGCAAAAAATATTACTTTGGCCGTTAAAAAAAATATCACTGACTCAATACTCTTAAAGGAATCTAAAAATTTTTGTTTTAAAAACTTTTTAAACATAGCTACAATTTGTACGCAGCATGTATGTATAAATTTTCAATAATAAACTTTTTTCTCGATTGCCTAAAATTCGCTACTAAAAATAACAATTTTGAGTTTCGTACTATTTTAAAAATTTAACAAAAATATCAGCTTCAATGGGACGTTGATTGAAGCGCTTTGTTCTACTAATCTAAAAAAAAATTCTTGATAGCATGAATATTATTAAAGATATAGCAGTGGAGAATTTAAAATACGTGTTTTATTGAAAACCTTTTTTTTGGGTTTTGCGAAATAAAAAGCTCTCGACCACTAAAAAATGTCGTAAAAAGTGATTTCGTGTACACGATTACCTTATTAAAGAATCCCACCAAGTCTGATTTGGTTCTACGCCATTTTTTTTTCTCGATAACTAAGCGACTTTTCTTCCACATTTTACTCCACTACATATGATTTTTTAATAATCATATTTTGTGTAAATTAAAATATAAAATTTACAATAAACAACAACTAAAGGCTTACCAGAACATTGTTTAGCATAAGTGTATACCTTACAATCCGGGTCTACACGGTATATTTTTTAAAATGGGCTGATATTCCCCTGGGCAAGAAGCTATGAAGTTTTCTTTGGTACCGCCCATTTGGTTAATATAATATTAATATATTTTTATTAATATAGCATATATACATACAGACAGGGGCACCCTACTAGGTATATAGCAATGTCCGGACGAATTGCGATTACCCCATAAATACCGGACTCCAGACATTTACTAAAGGACGTAAGTTCTAAGTTCAAAATACCTATAGTAAATTTACCTGAGACCAATAGCTGGTGTGAGTGAGATTATGCCTACCATGGAGTGGAAATATGGACTCATCATTAAAGACAATGTTTCGAATAAAATCTTTATTTTCGCCTTATTTATCATGTTTTACAAAACTCCATTCTTCTGATATTGTCCATCATGATGAAATTTCTTGGGTTTTTTGAACTTTGTATGAACGATACTTTTTTTTTTTAATATTCTCTCACCGTTCTTGTCTTAAATCAACCTCAACGCAAGCGCACGTGTTGAAAAAGTTGGATTTTCATTAATTAATGCCAACAAATTAATTTCTTTCCTTCACATTCCTCATTAACTTCTTGGACGTTTTGTATTTTATGGTTTCTGGAAGAAACGCCCGTATTATTAGAAATTATTTATAATTCTTTAATTACTAGTAATTGCAGGGTGTGGCCTATTAGGATTATTCTCAGCAAATATATTTTTTACCCTGTAAGGAATTACCCCATAATACCACTGAACAATTTTAGCTTTTTCTCAATTTGATAAATATCCATTTTAGGTTTTAAATGTTAAGGATTTTTAAAACACACGTGTTCTTACCCTTAAATTCGCCGAGCGAAAAATTTTTATACATTTATAATTTCCAACAAACTAAAAATTTTATTACTTTGTTGTTTCTTACTAAAAAAAAATGCATAACAAATAGCGGACGGTGCAAAATCGTCCAGTCCAATTATATATACCTTGTAGGTGCCCCGCCCGTATATTCTTCTGCTTACTTAATATTATTATCTACGAAAGGCAAAGAAAAGTGATTATTATGTAACTTATTTTAGCATATTTGAGTTGCATAATAAGTATTATTACCCTTACAGTAATGTACCATAGCGCATTCATTACCCACTAGTGCGGTAAATGTTATTACATAACGCCTATTAACCCAAAAAGATTTTTTGACACATTTTTCTTATTTTTTAAATAATATTAAACAAAAAATTTACATTTTAAAATTAATTATTTTTAAATATTAAAAGTAAAATTTTTATCAAAGGCCCCCCTTAGGCATATTCTGGAAACAAAAAAATTGTTGGGTTGATGCTGGAATCGGCATTTGCTGATGCGCCGGGGAGCGTAATTATACTATACTATTACTTGAACACCGGCGATATAGGTTGCTCTGAGTCGCAGTATAGATTGTAGTGACGAATACGCGCGAATTTTCCTTCATGATACTACACCCAGGCGGCGGTTAAAAATATTTATATAAAATGCTGTATAGCATGTTTATCACTATGAAAATGTGTTGAAATTTTTTTGGGTGGTACTTACAGAAGGTATTTAAATGGGGGTTTATTGCCTCAAAAATCTCAGACAAAATTTTTTTTGTTTAATGTCCGAACCCATTATAAATTATTGTATTGTTGGCCCTCCGAACCTAACTCCCTTATAACTTTATAATAAAAAAAGCTATAACATAATAACGTTTTGGCAGATAATTTTACATCACGAGGGAGTTATTTCAGAGTACATAGAGGAAGTATTGTCAGAGTTCTCAAATGTAGGTTGTATCCCGTTGTATATTTTTCCCTTTGAGATTAAAAAGGGGAAAATTTTAAAATTTAAATTTTTTCTAATTATTGCAAAAACTTTTTATAATACTGATGTACTTATTATATCGTGTTAAAATAAAAAAAAATACTCATATAAATAAAAACAAATTGGCTTAAAAACGGACATAGTTGATAAAAATAAGTTATGAAGATAAAAAAGAATAAAATAAAATACCTATCATTAGTAGTTGCTTTCTCCTCTATGAAAGGACCGTTTCTTAAAAGGATCTTGAATGTGCGTTTCCAAATTAATTTTTAAATTTTTTGGCAGGCCTTCCAGCCAAATCCTTTTGGAACCAGACGTGAGACCAGGTTTTTTTTCCCTACTAATTGATGTCGGGAACGTTAATTTCCACGCAAATTTTTTTATATTAGAAAATTCATGAAATAGTTCTGTAGGATTTTTAATTTTTAAGACATTTTTTATCGGCAGTAATTTTTGGGTTGATTTGGTATTATTTTTTTAAACATTTCAATAATATTTGAAAAATTTGGCTAAGTGCTTCTACGGCTTCATTTTTTTAGTTGTGAGGTTTTCAGCTACTGAAAGGGGAGGAATTAGTTGAATTGCTAACATATGCCATTTCTTGAGAAAAAACCATTACTAGTTGCTTCACAGTGAGATGGTTCTTTGGTGCCATATTAATAACGTATCCATAAAGTCGTAAAAAACATTTCATCAATATTATCCCCATACTTTTGGAAAAATTTTTTTCCCATATGATTCATAGTTGAAAAGGTTTGTTGTTTTGTATTAAGGTTATGTTAAAGAATGTATCTTTTTAAAAGGATAATTAAGTTTACGTAAATATAATAATTTTTAAAAAATAATGTCATAATAGAAATACTTATACGTATGACCGATCAATTGGCAACAAAACAATTTAACAAAAAATAAATAAAACGGCGTTGTGAATTACTAAAATTTAATATTATATATTTTTATTTTAGTTATGATAACGATGGACGTGATGATGGGTGCCCAAAAAAATTTTTAAAAAAAATAAAGAATAATATTATTAAGAGGTTCATAATAACCCAAACCCTTTTTTCCACTATTAAAACCCTCATACATAGCTTTTTTTACATAACATTTTAACCGCCGCTCTGGGCCGTAGTATATTTAAGGCGAAAATTTGCGCGTATTGGTCACTACAATCTATGCTGGGATTCAGAGACACCTCTGTCCCCGTTGCTCTGGAAAAAGCAAAGATAATACTACTACGGATAGATGGTTCATTAAATGGGGCTTTTTAATCAGTTCGGAGATATCAATGCTTCCTAAATGCGAAAAAAAAGTAAGTCGGTAACCCCTGCCCCAGTAAAACGAGGTACGAAAGCATGTGCGAACGTCCTTTACCTTATTCAGAACACGAAGTAGCGAAAGCGGGGGGCTAAACAATTTGTATTCTCTAGTCGCGTTTCATCACTCCAATAGTAAAGGCCTGCCGGCAACACTGTTTAACTTTCGTTCAAGGGTAGCGCGAAAATCTCTCGATGGACATCGGCTCGCCTTAGGCAAAGTCCATTAGGGGTATCAAAAATATAGCATTGAATGGTTCATCTTATCCGTAGTAGTATTATCTTTGGTAAAAGTATAGTATGTAATTACCCGCCGGGACAAGGTACAGGAACTATAGCAGATTAAAGATTCTGCACCCAAAATTTTCGCAACATTTTTAAATTTTTTTAAATATGATATAACCTCTATCCACGCTATTCCCCTCCACCATGGGGTTTGACCAAATCAACAGGGCTGCTACAGAATCTGTCAACAAAGGGTGTGGATAAAAAAACAGAGTCGGTATATAATTCGGTGTGTAAATTTAAAGGTGGCTATAGCTTTCGGCATGCTGCAAAACGTATTGATACCAACAAAATACCGTATGCAAATGCCTGTTCTTTATAAAAAAAATTGTGTGATTCGTGAGTGTTGGACGCAGCGATTTGTATTTTTGGATAATCTGAAAAATGTCGACTTCTTAGAAAACCTTTAAAAATTAAGAAAATTTATGAAAATTTTAGTCTTTGAGTTTTAAAATTATAATATGAAACCCTTCCATCATTTTTTATTTTTGCATAATAATTGGGCCATTTCTTGTTTTCTAAGCTTCAAATGCCAATGATTAGCCCAACCTGTAACAAAAAAATAAACATGTATGAGCTAAAAGTAACTACAACTTTTAAAATCGTCTTTTTGCAGGTATTTTGGTAATATATAAACTTCTAATAAGCAAAAGTTTCCATAATCAGTTGTAGCAAGGAATTGGCCAATTATTTCTTTTGACAAAGTCTTGCTTTTCTTTAGAAACTGAATCCTTCGCTTTTTCGTTTTGGGTGCTTGTAACTGTGCAAACCTGCTTATATCAGGTGTCTTTTGTAGCGACGACCTCGTCGAGGCAATACACAACACTCGTTAATGTAATGAAGCCCTTACCGCACCTATATAAATAACTATTAATAATTAAAATTATATTACGATATAATATTTTTGGCAAAATACATGGTTGTAGCGCTATTAAAAGAAGAAAGGAAAAAAGTGAAGTCACAAAACGTTTTTTAATACAACGATAGCATGAATAAACGAAAGCCCATTAAACGTTTAAAAACTATATTTAAGTAAAAATTTGTCACACCTGGTCTAAATTTAAAAATAAAATTATATCAGACAAAAGATAAAATTAACCCATGTCCTTCTTGCAAATCGAACAGAGACCGTCTAAGTACCAACTGAGCATTTTAAATATAGTTATTGATCCCATCCCGTACTTGGGGACATATAAGTACCCCATGAATGTAATCGTTATGTGTGACCCAAGATTGGTAGAAAGATATAGTATGCTGCAAAATCCAGCATGTTGAGGCAATAAAGGGTCTTTTTCTGCTTTCTAATTATATGAAAGTGGTCAAAGAAGTTTAGTCGCGTCTTTTTTTAATATCGGTATTTAAGCAAATAAATACAGTTCTTTAAAATTACCAATATCAATGTGATATAAAAATAACCAAATTTTATTTTCTTAAAATATCTTTTATCACATAGCATTAGCTACACTAATAGTTATACAGGGTTTTCTTGGTAATTATTTTCTTATAATACAACCTAGCATATTTGGCAGAACAATGCTTACACCATATTTAGCTAGTTTGGTAATTTTCTTATTGTACATTACAATTAACATCTTACAGTGTGTTCAATTTTAGTACATGTATTATCGTTTAGTATACAATATAGAGAAATACTAGGGAAAGAAGTTTTAGAATGTTTAATGCTGATTTAACTGTGATTAAATAAACATTAGTTATAATAATTACGACAAAAAACTAATATTTAAAATGTTACCGCCTTTATATAGTAGGCTATAAGTTAACAAACTGTTTTTTAAAAAAATTTTAAAAGGCGAAAAAATATCTGTCTTTTTAAAAAAAAAACGCCCCACAAAAAATTTAAATTTCCCTAAGTAAAAGGGTACTGTGGGTGCCAAGTTTTCTATGTTTTCAAATTATTTTAAATTTAAAATCAAGGTTTAAAATCAAAAATCTTTAAGTAGATGAATTTTTTCTGTTGGCAAAATTTTGGGAAAAAAAAATTTAAAAAATGCGTATACCCCAATTTTTAAAATGCAAATTTTTTTTTTTTAAAAAAATTTTAAAAAATTTTTGCTTTTGTTTGCAAATTAAAATGAATAGCATACCTTTATAAAAAAAAAAAAGGAAGAGCATTAAAAGGCAAATATCGAAAAATCAAAGATAAGGGCCATATACAAATAAAAGGGTTTTTTAAGTAAGTAAAAAAAAAAATCGAAGAAAAAATAAAAAAAAGCATCATTGATACAAAAAATAAAAAGGGCCCGAATGTGCTTTGGGTTTGAAATTTGAAAACATATTTTTAAAAGGGCAAATTTTTTTTATGAGGGGGGTTTTCATGCAGAGAGGTAAAAAATTTTTTTAAAAAATAAATTAAGCCAAAAAATGAAGCTTAATAATAAAAAAGCTTTTGGGCACAAAAGGGACAAGTGTGTGTCTTTTTTTTAAAAACATTTCCTGTCCTCTTTTTCCAAAAAAGTTTTTTTTTAAAAAATTTAAAATTTTTAAATTTTCACCTAATTTGATTTTTAAAAAAAAAACGTGGTACCCTTTGTGGGGTTTTCGAGAGCTATTTTAATTTAACCAACCATTTATTTTTTGCATTAGCTTTTTGCAAGAATTTCCCTAATATAAATACTCTGATTTTGTACGGTTTTTTAATAGACATTTTGTCAAAAAAAAAATTTTCTGTTGTAGACTGATTTTGGAGGGCCCTATTCGTTCAAGAAAGGGGGGAAATGCGGGATTAATTGGCAAAAATAGTTTTTTCATAAAAAACGGAAAATGTCGTATTATTGGTTTTTTTAAAACACAGTTTTACAGTCCTTTTGACATTTTGATAAAAAAAAGTCGCGGGGGGGAAAAAAGGGGAGGGCATAAAAAATTTAAAAAATTTTAAAAAAATGAATAATATGTCTTTTAAAAGGGGGAAAAAAGGGGGTAGTGGTTGAAAATTTCAAAAAAATTTGTAATATGTCGTTTTTTGGGGGTTTTTTATATACAAATCATAAATTTTTTTATCTTTAATTAACAATAGCGTACTAGCAAAAATGCAAACGCGACCTTCATGCCTGACTTTTCCCCGTGGTGATGGCTGAACGGGTTGCTTTTTAATGTAATGCCCTAAACATTACATTACAACGTTCGGACCCCCCGTCAGTCGCCAAACAATTCCCTTTTATTTTTTTTTTTCCAAAAATAGAAAACATTGTAACAAAGAATGGCTTTTTTAGGATATAATATCCTAAAAATATTTTTTGTAGTGACTTAATGCCCGGGGAATTGCTACAAATGTTTTAGATTTAAAAAATTTTAAAATTATTTTTTAAAAGAGCTGAAAATATCACATTTAAAAAGGGGAATACACTAATATTATACTTTTTTGAAATAGTGTAACCCAGAACTGTTTTGTACGTGGTCTGCGGGGAAATTTCCCTTTCATTTTTTGGGGGGGAAATTTTTTAAATTTTTCTATCAAAAAACAAGATTTTTAAAAAAAAAATTATTTTTTAAAAAAAAATTCTTTTTAGATTAGCTGACCCACACTGTAAAGTCACAGTAAGCGTCCCCCAGCAGATAATAATATAACTTCCCAATACATTTTAAAAAAATTAAAAATATTTTTTTTTTTTCTAATGTTCTTGGTAACTTTAAAATACTGTAAAAAATTAAAAAAAGTCAAATAACAAAAAAAAAAAAATCAATATTACAATAGAAGTGTAAAGTGACTTTTATTGTAATATTGACCAAAAAACCTGTTTTGAGGTGGCCCTCAAGACATTTAAAATTCGACAGCAATGGTTTTTCTCCATTTATTTTTACAATGCACATACATAATCCAACGGGAATATCTAAAAAGGCTGGATCATTTAAATATGAATTTTAGTGGCTTTTGCCGATCACGTTCCGGGGGACGTATAAATTTTAGAAAAACCCTTTACATGTGACAAGATTACCAAGAAATATTTCATGTTGGCGGGAATCCGGCGTATAAGTGGAGTAGTATTCAATCCTTTCCGACCTTTTCTCAATTCGACCATTTGTGAGGTTAATAATAAATTACTCACGTTTTCCTAACTTTATATTAAACCCTTTTCGTAGGCCGCTAGCAAAATAAATTTGGGATTTGTCTTTAAAGGAAAAAAAAAATTTTTTATTTTTTTATACGGAGTAATATAAGTATGGATAGCTTAAAAAAAATCCTTGACGATTTAATATACAGTGGTCCAATATAAGAACCCTTAGCATGGGAATCTCAGTATCTATTGGAGATACATCTCAGGTTAAAAAAGGAAAAAAGTTGTGTTTTTTGAAGCTTATTTACATGCCGTTTAGAAACTTAAAACATTTTCATGGCCTGCTGAGATATTTGGGAAAAACGGGAATTTGACAATATCAATTTTAGTTTTTCTTACTTTATTTGACGAGATATAAAAAAACTAAAACCACTTTTCCTTTGGGCCCTTTTTAAAGGGGTACTAATGAGGGATTTTCGATTTTATATCCGACTTTCTTTTTCAAGCCAAATTAATTTAATTTTTTGTAAAAAAGTAACCCCTCTTTTTTTAAATTTTGTTAATTTTTTTTAGAAAAAAAAATTTCTTTTTTCTTTTTTAAAAGGTTTTTTAAATAAGTTAAAAATTTTTAGTAAAAAAATTTGTACCGAGTCTTACATAATTTTAAAAATGTAAAATGAACTTTTGTTACCCAAATTTTGTTTTTAAAAAGCAGATGTTTTTTTTATTACTAAATCCAGGAAAAAGAAAAAACAGCCCCGGGTTTAAAATCTCTATTTTTTGGCTGGGTCAAAATTTAAAAAAAAAAAGGTTTATTTAAAAAAAGGGCCCGTTTTATCTTAAATAGAAATCTTTGGAAGAAACCAAAAAAATGTTTTACAAGCAGTTGTTGGGCGGTATCAACCCGGCAAATCGAAGATAATGTAGGAGTGAAATCCACAGCTTAATTTCTTTTTTGTAAAAATAGGTTTACCCCCACAAATTTAAATTAAATAAAAATGGTTAATTTCTTTGTTGTTTTCGTTATTTAAAAAAAAAAAATCATTATTCGCATATTAAAAAAAAACTTTAAAAAATAAAAAAATTGCAATGTTTTTCGTTATTATTGTTTATTATTAAATAGTTAATATTGAGTTATTATCGTTCAGTATGCCGGGTGACTATTATAGCCATAAAAGGGGGGTTTTGAATGCTAACGTGCAACATTTTGTGCAAAATAAAAATACAGCAGCATTGTATATTAATACATACCCAGAAAGGAAGCAGCCATGAAAGTCTCTATTTTTTTACGGCTGGCTCAAATTTTAAAAAAAAGAGGTTTATTTAAAAGGCCTGTTTTATCTTAAAAATAGAAATTTTTGGAAGAAACCAAAAATAATGTTTTACAAGCAGTTGTTGAAACCCAGAGATATCAACGAGGCAAATCGAAGATAATGTAGGAGTAGCCAAATCCACAGCTTAATTTCTTTTGTGTAAAAATAGGTATTACCCCTACAAATTTAAATTAAATAAAAAATGCGTTAATTTCTTTGTTGTTTTCGTTATTTAAAAAAAAATCATTATTCGCATATTTAAAAATACCTTTAAAAAATAGAAAAAATGCAATGTTCCTTTTAACAAAAAAATATCATGTAATACATGTTAAATTTGTATTAAAAAATGGAATCAGATACAGGGTGTACAGTTTTTTGGGCCATAAAAAAAAATAAAGGTGATGATGGTGTCTTGAAAAAGAAACGTCAGATATAAAATCAAAAACACCATCATGTAGTTTTAAAAAATGAAAAAAATAAAGTGTTGTTGTTTTTTGATATTTCTTTAAATAAAGTCAAAAAAAAGGTAAAATCGATATTGTCAAATTCCCTTTTTCCCCCAAATATCTTAGCAGCCTTAAATTTTTTTCTGGTTTCTAAACGGCATGTAAATAACCGTTAAATAACACAATTTTTTCTTATTTAACCTAAGATGTATCTCCAATAGATATAGTTTTTTATGCTCAGGATCCTTATCTTGGACACACTGTATAGCTAGGACTGCTTAGCCATTTTTAGGTTGTTATTTAGTTTCCTAAATTGATAATTAATTATAATATGTGTGTTTTTTTCTATTTAAGTTTTTAAACTTGGCAACAAAGGCTACTTACAAGAATTTATGGCATTTAATAGTAAATAACTCATAATTAAAATTTAAAAGTTTTTTTTTTTCCAAAATTTAAAAAACACTTATTATTAAAAAACTTTTTTTGATAAATAAAATAACTAAAATTATACCTTTTTATTCTTGATTGTTTCAGGTCTGTTAAAGTACTTTTCTAATAATAAATAGTATTTTACATACTTAAATTTACAATAATTTAATTTGGGGTTTTTGTGGCATTAAACAGAGTGGATAGGCGGTTGTTACCATACAAAATAATTCCGTTATATCGACCAAGATAACGTTAAACAGAATGCTTTTTTTGAAAATTAATGTAGCTGTTCACTTGCGTCTCAGATACGGACTACGTGTGCTGAATTATCGATATATTCATTTTATTGCCTCGAATATAACATTTTTTGGTTTGTTTGCTTAAAAACTTTTTTATTTTATTTGGAGCAAAGACATAATTAAATTCTAGATCTTTTCAGTTCGAACTTTTAGACGCAGCTTTAAGAAAGGGGTTAAATATCGATTTTCATAACAACTATCAGAAAAAGAATATACATTTTATAGAAAACAGGTTAAAGTCTTGTATTCTATTGCAAAAAAAAAAGAATGGAAATAATAATTATCGGCTGGTACGACATAGTGTATCAATATTCCGGTTGGCTTCCCTTCCTAAGAGATCACGTGACAAGAAAATTGACTTTTTCGATTCTTTTACGATAAACCATCGGAAATTGTTATCGTTGCTCTGGGAGACCCATTACGTCAACCGGAAAATTTTCGGGATTCAGAGTTTCATTTCAAATTTATTATTTACCATATTAGTAAGGGGGAAAAAGATCGTTTTTACCCATCTTTTAAACCCGGGTAAACCAATTTTTTTTTTAATCTTACACATAAAAAATGCATTTTGACTATGTTGCCTATTAAATTATTAAGACTATTTTTAATTAAATTAATTTAATCATTTTTTTTAAATTTGACTATGTGAAAAATAAATTTGTATGGATTGAAATTTTGAACCGTACAAAACATGCCCACTTCTTGCCCGCTTATTTTTAGTCAAGACTATCTGGCAAGAGATAGGTA
>JAHBCN010019158.1:0-16300 GCA_019359885.1 Listronotus oregonensis
ATATTAAATTAAAAAAACTCCCAACCCTTACCTTAATGTATTTATTAATAGAACCATAATAATATAACTTGTATAAGGTTCCGCCTACCTGTTTACCTATATTTAGAATAAAATATTTTGTAACAGTAGTTTTATACCAACCTTCTGATGAAGCTAATGTTTAGTGAAACATGTTAAGGTGTTAAAATCGAAAAATAAAAAGTGGAAATCAGTACTACAAATAGTATTTTTTCTTGATAATTTAGTTTTTTTTGAGAGACCAACCATTTATAAATCTGTAGTTACAGCAAATACGGAAAGCAATTTCCCAGCATCGGTTAGAACGGCACGGCAAAGAATAAGGTAAATATCCGAATTGCTCTGCCACCCTGCAGCCTTAAAACCGTTTTTAACAAATGGAAATAAAGAACAACGCATGGAATTTGCTTTACAATTTTACTTGGAACCTCCGATTTTTAGGGAAAATATAATATTCACCGATGAAAAAGTGTTTCAGTCGTGCTACAATGGGATACTTAAGGTATACAGATACAGGCTTCAAGGAACACGATTCCATGAAAAATATACCCAAAAGGACAGAAGTAGTGGGCGATTTTCGGTAAATGTTTGGGGGTGGCTGAGTGCACAAGGACTTGGTGTATGTTATTTTATCGAAGGAAAGTTCAGTGCAGAGGTATATATAGATCTACTACAGAATATCATGCTTCCTTCTGTACTGGATCGATTTCCGTACAGAAATTTTATCTTTTAGCAAGATAAGTGTCTCGTTTATACGGCCCAGCAAGTCGATGAATGGATGGAAGAGCAGCGTATCAGGGTTTTACCGTGGCCCGCACGTAGTCCGGATTTAAATGTTAGGGAAAATGTTTTGGGCTTATTTTAAAAAATAAATAGGAAAAATGAGTTTGGGCCGCAAAATGTAAACTAAAATTTTAGAGGCGTAGAATGAGTTACGAGGAAATCTGGACTACGCCCGGGCTTTGGTCCATTCGATGCCTGGAAGGCTAAACTCTGTCTTAGAAAAAAACGGGGCCGCAATAAAATATTAAATTTGTTTAAAAGAATATTTAAGTTTGTTTGAATTTATTAAATTGGTAATTAATTTATTAATTTGTTAGTTTTTATAAAATATAAATATTTTTTTTACCTTTTGCTTTATTTATAGTAATCTAAAGTCAAAATTTGACAAATTGTTTGACCAATATTTAATGACCGTCACTGTACCTGCACGAGTATATAATATACTGGGACCTGGACGAAAGCATTTTTAATAAATAAAAATTTTAATTATGGATATGTGAAACCAAGTGCTATAAAAAACTTTATTTAAAGTTCAGATAATGTCCGGTTTTGTTAAATCACATCTCATCATATTCAAAAAAAAAGAACACGCCAACAACGTATAATTAGCCAATTTACTTGAAAATTGTGGTTCTTGTACCCACAAAAAATGCATGTTTCCTAATAATAGAAATTTCACATTCTATTGTTTTATAGTGTAAATATTCTAAACGCGGAATGTCAAATACCTCTTTTATTTTAATTATTTTACTAAAATTGATGTTGCATTAAATGGACATAATTAGCGAATGCCAGTGACGTGCTTCGAGAATTTAAAAAGAAAAAGACGAATAAGATTATGCTTTCTGGGATCCCGTATAAGATATTTCACCTCGTACAGAAGGAAGCATGATATTCTGTAGTAGATCTATATAAAGCTACGCATTGAACTTTCCTTTAATAAAATAACATATACCAAGTCTTTGTGCACTCAGCCACCCCCAAACATTTACCGAAAATCACCCAATACTTCTGTTCTTTTGGGTATATTTTTCATCAAATCGTGTTCCTTGAGGCCTGTATACCTGAAGTATCCCATTGTAACACGACTGAAACACTTTTTCATAGGTAAATATTGTATTATTCCAAAAAATCGGAGGTTCCAAGTAAAATTGAAGAGGAAATCCAATGCGTTGTTCTTTATTTGCATTTCGTAAAAACGGTTTTAAGGCTGCCTTATTCTTCACCGTGCCGTTTTAATCGATGCTGGGAAATTGCTTTTCGTTTTTGCTGGAACTACAGATTTAAATGGTTGGTTTTTCAAAACATTAACTAAATTATTGTCGTGTTCTTGATTCCATAGTAGTCTGGGGCGACCACTTATAGCTCTTTTTTCAAAGGAATGTGTTTCCTGCCATTTTTTTTAAACAAAATGAATAGTACTTTTTGGGATGTTAAGCTCTTCCGCCACATCCCTTTCTGGCCAAACTCTCTGCTCAATATAATGAAAAATTAATACTGTTTGATCCAAAATTAAGTTATGTATTTTAAAACATATTTTTAGATACTAACAACGGACACCTGTTTCTTTATTAGGTTTTTCAACAGGTATTTACATTCAGTAAAAACTGGCATAGACCTATTTTACGATAGTAAAAAAGGATTGCCCAAGATTTAATGGCCGAAAAGTAACCAAAACTATTCACAACTAACCAACATTATTAGTTTTAACTAAAACGCACCAAAGTTGTTAGTTTTGGTTAGTTTTCTTTCAGTTTTTTTTTAAATTTTTTACATTTACCTGTGATTATACATAATAACCACTTTACATTAACCGTAACATATACAGTAAAGCGCACCGTACTGCGAACATAGGAGGCTCCTGGACAATTTTGGATGTACCCAATTCTAAAATACCAATAATAGTTTTGTGGCTTGCATCTCAACTTCCGTCTCGTTTTCTCACGTGGCGCATTTTTGGTTAGGACTGGTGGGAAGTGCGGTAATAAATTCGGAAGAATTATCTGTCCAGTTTAGTTGTTATACGTTTTTATTTTCAGTAAGAGGATGCAGTGTTTATAGGCAAGTAGCAGGAGCTAGCTAGCGTCAACCGACTTCGATCTGATTTCTTATCAGCTCATAAATTTAAAATTAGTTGCTTACGAGACGCAACGTTTGCTGCTTAAAAACCAAACAGTTTTTCCTAATAAATAAAATAATTTTTTCAAAATAATGGAACGTAGGAAATATTTTTAAAAAATAATTTAATCTGCATTCATAGAATAAAAAAAAAAACTCTTTTTCAAGTTATCGGATCAAATAAACCACCTTCTTGAGCCAAACAATAACCAAGATTGTCATAAAACGCCTTCTGACATTTGCTAGAATGTTAAGGGGAATAATCCTAAATTCCCAACCCAATTTGTAATTGCAATTCTTGTAGATTATTAACCCTATTCTCCTGGAAACCATAAATTTATGATTTTACGTGACCCACAGAGAAAAATCGTTGGGTGAGACCATGAAGTGAAAATGTCGATTCATCAGTAAAAACAATGTTTCTTATAAAATTTTCATTGTTATTTTTCATTTCCATTACAGTTTCAAAAAATTGCCTTCGTCTAAAATGATCATCGGGGAAAATTTTTTTGGGTTTTTTCTGATTTAGGATCGGTATCAATTTTTCAGCACTTTTTTCACTGATCTTCTGCTCAAAAAACCTGCAATTGTATTAAGGGGAAACTTAGGATTTTTAATAAAAACCTTGCCACTACCATAATTTCTTTCATTTCCCTTTTTTTTTTTTTTCTGAGGCACTATCATGTTTATGTTTTCTTGGTTTAAAAAACAACCAAATGTCAGAAATTTTTTAATGCCCTGGTAAATAGTGAAAATCGTGGGGTCGGCCTGGTAGAAATAAATTTTTAAATAATTCCCCAAATTTCCCCCTAACAGGATTTCAGGATTCCATTCAATAATTTGAATTTTGTCTTCCAGTTCGAACATCCATTATTAATAACTATTATTAAAAAAACTTTTGGTCGCAAAAAATTGACACAGTACAACTATTCCTGTCAGCGTTCGATACTAAAGAACTATTTCAGAAATAAACGTATTGAATTGTTCGCTGGAAAATTATTGATCGATAAGCAATGCGTGCGGCTTTTTTTGGGGTACACCCAAAATCGTCTAGGATCGCCCCTGTTCGCAGTCCTCTGCGCTTTACTGTATACATATATCCGGAAAAAAAGATCTTACTTTTTTCCCAGGTAAAAAGTAATTTCATAAAAATAAACATTTTGGTACCTGTTAACAAAGATAAAACGTTAATTTTTTTTCGTCACAGAAAAAAGGTATTTAAATGTTTCAAGGTTTTGGTAATAAAAATTACACCTTATTTTACTAAAAACAAAATAAGTTTTTCTTTTCTGCTCAAAAAAGTATTTTGTCAATGAGACATCTAAAGTTTAAATTATTTTTTATGATTTTGCACTCGCTGACTTCTATCTTTTTTAAAGCGTATTCGTGTAACTTCTAGAAAAACCATTGCAGAAAAGTGATGGCTTTGAAACATGTTTGGGTAAACTACGTTAATTTAAAAAGACATCATGGTTAAAAATAAAAGTACCTTATTTAGAGGTACATCTTCGTTGCTAGGCTAAGAATTCTCCATGCATGCATTATATTATATTGTTGTTCTGCATTCAATCTAGTCTTGTTCTTAGAAGCTCATCGTATGAAGAGGCTTGCTACCTCTTTACTCTTCAGACATATTACTTTTCGCACATTTTTTTTTAACTGAGGCTAAGTTAATTCATGATAATTTTTTTACACATTTTATACACTCTAAGCCACTGGAATTTACTAAATGTTGGTTGCATTAAACAAATACAAGAAATATTTAATATTTATTTAAATTTTTAATTGTTTGCTAAGCTTGAATGAAGAATAGTGTATTTTTAGCATTAGGAAATATTTAGATAATCCTGAAAAGGAGCTGATGGCATTTGTTTTATAAAGTTTAGGTAACCCGTGCGTTCACTTGATATTTTTAGTATTTGTTTAAAATACGTTAAAAATATCCGGGTTGGCAATGTTTGCATTTTAAGTAGCTTGGAAAGGATAGATAAATATAATTCGCTTCTTTAAAAAGCTTTTTATAAATTTTAGCTATATTCTAGAAAAAATGTGCTTGATCTGCTCTACTATTGGTTTTTAAGTTAGAGGGTGTTAAAAAAACTAAAAAAAAAATCGTTTTTGTGTAATAGTTTTGTGGCGAGAAAAAGGAAGGACCTTTTAATTTTTTTTTTTATAGTTTTTTAATTTTTATGAAAATTTGAAATTAAGTTGCTTTCACCCTCTAGATCAAAGTTTATACAGTGTGTCTACTTAAGTTGGCAACATATGGGAAACTTTTTTATTATTAATTTTACGAAAAAAGTTATTCTTTATAAAAAGTTCTGCATGTTCTAAAACCCAAAATGCAACTAACAGATATCAATTTTTTTCAATTTTATACGAGGTACGTCAAAAAATATGAATTTTGCTTAAGAGTAAAGTACCCTTATATTTTAAAATATTGAGAATGGTTATTATTAAAAGTTGTTCGGAATAAAAAATTATGTTTAAATATGCAATTACATTCTTCTAACTGAAAAAATAATTACAAATTTTGCTGGCATTACTACTGAATTTCAACAAAATTTCGCTTAATACAACTGATGTTTTAAATGTCACTGTCAAATATTCCTTTTCAAAGCACTATAAAATATATGAACAATAATTACTCTCTAACATTTCTTGTCGAAGCATTCTAGATTACATGTACAATAATTGTCAAATTCCGAGTACTTCCGGAGATATCTGGAAAAAAACCCAAATTTGCCGATTTCGTTTTATTTTTTTTTGACGTTATTTAAAGAGATATGGAAAAACAAAAGACACTTTCTCATGGCCACTTTTTAAAACTCTACAAAACAGGGTTAAGAAAATTTTTCGTACAACGTTTCCCTTTTCGTTTAAAACCCTCATCAACTTTATTTTTTTAAATACAGCACTCAATTGTTTTTGCATTTTTTGAAGAGTTATAATTCCAATTACAATGATGTATAACACTTAATATTTTTTTGTTAAATAAACATATTTTCCATAAGAGGAATGAGGGGGTTTGACAAGGAACGCACATCATTTAAGGGGCGTTCCATTTTTTAATAAATATTAAGTGTTATACATTTTTTTAATTGAGATAATAAGGGGTTAAAAAAATTAAATAAAAACCCAGGTCCGTATTTGAAAAATAAAGTTGATGATGGTTTAACAAACGAAACATCTACGGAAAATGTCTCAACACTGTTTTGTAGAGCTTAAGAAAGGGCCATGGGAAAGTGTCTTTTTTTTCCTATCTCTTTAATAACGTTAGGAAAAAATTAAAACAAAATTAACAAATTTCGGTTTTTCCGAATTCCCAAGAGTACTCAGATTTACAACTTTCTAATAGGCATGTTGTTAGGCACCTAAATGCGCAACTTTGCCAAATTTTAAATGACCTTTTATTTTTAGGGTTTCCGAGATCCCCATGCATGCACTCGAATCTGTGGCACCCTGTATATATCTTACTTTTCTTCAACCATTTTATAAATTTTTTTTTATAGAGTTTTTCTTGGGTTAGATTGACAAATAAATTTGGAAAGCAATTTCAGCACAACGTTTCGCACATTATATTGTGCTTTTTCAAGTTTTATTCAAAAAAATTTTCAAAAATTTTAAAATTACAATTAAAAAGTTTTAAAACACTACCAGTTTTACACATTGTTTTTTTAGACATACACGGGGATACGTACATACCTTGGAGTTGTTTTGATTATTTCTGATGCAGAACTTAGTTCCGTCTAAAGGAATGTTATTATTATTTTTTTTTATTTACAGATAAAATTTATTCTAATATGTTTTCTTTTGTATACAGGATGTTATTTATTTTTTAATTTAAATTATACAGATCAGTCTAATATATATATATATATATATATATATATATATATATATATATATATATATATATATATATATATATATATATATACATACATAGATATATATACATACATATACATACACACATACCACACACATACTTTTTTTTTTCTCCTATTTAGTTTGGGTTTATTAAATTATGGTAAATTTGACTAAGGCTGCTTATATCTTTTTTGTCATTTAGGGCATTTTTTTCTTTTTTGATCTCAATCATTTCTTTTATTTTTAATTTTTGGTAGTTTGAGTCTGTAGTCAATATTTTTGTTTCTTTAAAGTTAAATTCGTGCTTGGTTTGAGACTCATGTTTGTGTAATGCGGTGGAGGCGTTTTTAGTATATTTATGACCGTTAATTCTCATTTCTAGGTGTTGTGTAGTCATTCCAATGTATTTTTTGGGGCAATTTAAGCATGATATTGAGTATATTAAATTGGACTTTTTTTTTGGTTGGCACTTTACTTTTTAATGATGTAAATAGTGTACTAATCTGATTTTGAGCCTTATGACAAACAGTTATGTTATGTTTAGATAAAATATGTTTTATTTTTTCTGAGAGTCCAGGAGTGTAAGGCATAGCGATATATCTATTATTTTCTTGTGGTATTTTTTTAATGGAGGCTTTTTTTATTTTATTATAAAATAGAAATGTTCTTTGATTAAAAATTCTTCTAATATTTTTTTCTGGAAAATGATTATTTATTAGTGTTTGTTTCACTTTTTTTAAGATTTCAGGTCTCCATTCGGGAGAGGTAAGTGTGATTGCTCTGTCAGTTAAACTTAATATGACACTGTTAATTTGATTTTAGGATGGTTTGAATTAAAATTTAAATAACGCCCTGACCATGTTTCTTTGGTATACCATTTAGTTTTAATATTTTGATGTTTTTTGTCTCTAATTAAAGTTAGGTCTAAAAGTTTATTTGACAATGTGTAATCTACGGTAGTGTTTTAAAACATTTTAATTGTAATTTTTAAAATTTTTGAAAATTTTAGAATAAAACTTGAAAAAGCACAATATAATGGGCGAAACGTTGTGCTGAAATTGCTTTCCAAATTTATTTGTCAACCTATACCCAAGAAAACTCTATAAAAATAATGTATATATATATATATATATATATATATATATATTATATATATATATACATATATATATATATATATATATATATATATATATATATATATATATATATATATATATATATATATATATATATATATATATATATATATATATATATATATATATATATATATATATATATATATATATATATATATATATATATATATATATATATATATAAAGGTATTTTACTCCACTACTAATTCAAAATTACGAAAAATTCGTAATTTTTGACTTACCTCGTATAGGATTAAAAAAATAATAATTGTTAATGATTGTATTTAAGTTTTTAGAGCATGCAGAACTTCTTATAAAGAATATTTTTTTCGTTTAATTAATAATAAAAAGTTGAAATAAGGCTCAAATTTTATATCATTGCCTATGGGCGTTGTTTTATGCTTTAAAATATAATATCAGAATATTTTAACCCCTAAAAATCAACCCTTTTAGGAGCTTAAAGTAACAAAAAAATATTTACCGAAAAAAATAATTACTTTGTCGTAGTGATTTAGTTTTAAAATGCTGTTTCTTAAAATATGTACTAACTCTTTTTATAGCTTGATAAAAAAGATTTTCTCCAAAAAAAATAGCTTGGCAGATTTATTCATTAAAAATATTACTGTCTGAAATATTACCAATTTCATTATTTTGCAAACTTTTAATCCTTAAAAACCACCCCTTACAACATTTTAATTTTTTACACAAAAATACACTGCATATTTGAATAATTTGTGAAAATCATAAAAAAGTTTTGGTACTGCATACACTGCTTTATTAGCATGTCATTTACTAAATGTTTGATTGACATACTATGCCATTTGTTTAAAAGAAAATTATATTGAGCATTTAATACAATAAAAGCAATTTTTTTTTAATAATTATCTACAAGATGATGACATGGACATGTACAATAATTTAAAAAATCACTGAAATGCACCAAATTCTTCTTTCTACTTTGACATCACTACTAAGTCTCTAAGCTTATTGTTGTTTTCTCTGATTGTGAGTATCTATCAACATCGGTAAAAAATATGGTATCTATCCTTCACTATCCAAGTTCCATCTTAAAATGTATTTACAATGATTGGCATACTAACAGTTTTTTAATGAATTATCTTTTTGTTTAAGAGAGAAAGTGGTTGGGGTCAAGAATGACCATCAAAAGCCATATAAGCAATGATGCGATTTGTATATTAGGTGGAATACAAATTTCAAGATTATGTCTACATTTTCCTATGCCATTGTTTTTTGCGGTTTATTTATTGACATCGTGACCTTTTGAAACAATTTGCATGTAGCTTAAATTTGTTTTTATCATAATTGTAAAATAAAATTAAATGAATATAATTTATTGCTTAATTATTGGAAATTTATTTATTATTATTGTTAAAAATACGTTCTTCGTTATTGTGGCGGATTTATATATTAAAAATAATTTTGGGTTTTTTTTCTGATTAAAAGTTTACCCAAAAACGTATAAGAAAAATAAAAAAAATCATAGCGTTACGGTAACCAATCGGCCATTGTTTTCAAGATATAAAAAATAAATTATTTAAAAGGTAAATAACAATTAAAATTAATATAATAAAAAAGGGGTCCAACTATTGTAAAATCCACTAACTACGCTGTTTTTGACGTATTTAACTACCGTTTCCTGTCAAATTAGCGAAGTTAAAGAATGTCGGGCGGGGTTAGTAGTCTCATAGGTGACTATTGGGTAAAAGCCATGTGCGGTTTGATTCCATGGCATACTGTAGATCTCGTCTCAATGAGATTACCGAGGAGTGGTTACACAGACGCTTTCGTAGGTTGTCATAAAGATAAAAACGTTTTCTTTATTGCACATTATAAATGTTTTTTTTTTTAAATTTAATGCTTTTTTGAATATGTTGCTTAAATGCTAGAAGTTTACAGACAGTTTATTTTGTAAACAATATTAATTAATATCAGAAAAATTTTCTTTCTGGAAAGAAGACAAATAAACCTTAATAAAAATTAGGAAATTGCAGTAAAATTGCAGAGTTTTCGATATTACCATATTTATTGAAAAAAAAATATTACAGCTTGAGACTGTCAGCTAAACATCCGCTTTTAAACAGTAAACGGCATAATTGTCGATCCATATGGATTTTTTTAAATTTCCTATTTCTTAAAAAATATTTCTTTCTGCTTAAAACCTTATCTTGCATGACCTTCTTTCACTCATCAGAGTTAAAATAAACCTTAAGATATACGGGGTAGGTGTCAACGAATAGAGCATAAGAGAAACGTACCTTTATTTAAAAAATGTTTGAAAAACTTGTTCAGAAGAAAATTCGCCCATTATAACAAGATTGGTCTTTTCATCCGTAAAAACGACATTTCTCCAAAACTCCAACGCTTTCTGTAGACACTGCAAATCAAATCCCACTTTCTGCTCTTTGTTAACAGCCGTTAAAAATGGTTTCTTGACACGCGGTTTCTTGCTACCCAAACAGATCCAGGAAATTCTCTTCCTCTATGTACCTTCACGGCTGTTTGGAATGGATGGTTCTTCAAATAAGTGACCAGTCCATTATTTTGTTTCTCGTTTAATACTCTCGCTTTAAATCTTAAAATAAAATCTAAAGTTTATATATATATATATATATATATATATATATATATATATATATATATATATATATATATATATATATATATATATATATATATATATATATATATATATATATATATATATATATATATATATATATATATATATATATATATATATATTATATATATATATATATATATATATATATATATATATATATATATATATATATACAGGGCCTCAACAGTTAGCGGGCTTCTCTACAGCCTAAACTAAAAAGTTAGAGTTCCGTTCAAGTGCAGGTATCAGTTAAGAGTAAAAGCGTATTTAGGAAAATAATGTGGTATGTACAGGGTAGGCCAAAAATTGTAGGCAAACAAAATTCACTTTTTTAAATGTAACATACTGTATATTTTGCATCTAGGGAACCATTTGGGCATCTTTATTTATTCCTAAAATATTTCTGCTTTTAAATGGTTAGTTTTAGCAATAAATTATCTTAAAAAATAATTGAATTTCATGACTCCACAACACATATCAGCACCATAAATACAAATTTTATGTCAATATTCGATATGATTCTTATTGTAGAAGACTGTTGGATGCTCTAACCTGGTTTTTGTCGTTTAATCTTATACAGAGTGTTCAAATTTATTTTTTTAATTTAAGAAAATCAATGCTATTTTTCTCAATTTTTTAAATGGAACACCCTGTATATTTATTATGCATTAAATGTAGAATTATTATACCAACATTTTTGTTATACCTTTCTATACCTTGCTATATCTTTAACCGTTCTGGAAATATTTGTAATAATTACTAATTTATTTGTCTGAAAACCGTTTTATTTGGAAATACTGATAAACACACCGAAAGTATTAATTATAAACTAAGGTAAATGTTCAAATGCCTTCTGCTGGTTCTAAACTAGCATGAATTTTAAAGGTAATACTAATTTTAAAATTAACAATTTCTTAAATGAGGCAAGAAGCAAAAACATATTCACTGATTCACGCCTTGTAAAACATGCTGCACAATCGCTATATCCATGGAAACAATATCATACTTGCCGGATCCTATTAAAACTAGTACGTGACATTTGACTATTATTTTTATTAAGCTTTTGTGTCAAAAACAATAATAAGAATAATAATGAATTTAGCAAAGATGAGCTTGTTGACATGATTTTGTACGTGGAGAAAGTGAAAGAAACTGCTTTTTTAGCTACTAGAAATTATGCTTGCCTGATATCCTGACAGAAGACGCCCGGATGAAAAAAGTTTCAGAAGATTATTGGCAAGATTTGTTGAGACGGGAAATGTCGCATATCAAAAGCAAGAAACAATAAAGCCTGTCCCCAATGTATTGTTGACGGTAATTGAGCAACCGCATATAAGTCAGGTAAACATCGGAAAAGCAGTAGATATGAGTGAAAAATCGGTCCAGAAAGTTTTTAAAAAATCGTTTTCACGGCTATCATATCCAGCTACACCAAGCCCTTTCCAATGAGAATTTTCAAAATCGTGTTCAATTTTGTACCTGGGCAAGAAATAAAATACAGGAGGATCCTTTATTTTTTAACTACGTTTTATTTACAGACGAAGCAACTTTTCATAACAAAGGATGTGTAAATAGACATAACTTCCACTATCATTCTACTGAAAATCCTCATTTTATGCGCCAGAGAGACAACCAGCACAAGTGGTCAATCAATATATGGGCTGGAATTGTAGGGTTACTATTATAGGTCCCTTTTTTTTTAATGGTCATCTTAATGGACAATGTATTTACAGTTTTTACAAAACGAGTTATCCAGATTACTGGCAGAAATTAACCCACATGTTAGAGGCAGGATGTGGTTTCAACAAGACGGGCACCAGCACATTTTTCACGCGATGTAAGGGACCATCTCAATGCAACTTTTGGACAGCAATGGATTGGTAGAAATGGACCTACCCATTGGGCAGCTAGATCTCTGATTTAACAAAACTCGATTTTTTTTATGGGGATACATAAAGGAAATTGTTTATAAAGATCCGCCCACCACTGCAATTGAAATGGAACAACGAATAAAGAATGCTTTTGCAACAGTAACACCACAAATATTAAGGGAAGTGAGCAGATCTTTTGAGAGACGTGTCAATTTATGTTTAGAGCAAAACGGAAGGCATTTTGAACACTTATCTTAGTTTATGATTAATACTTTCGGTGTTTTTATCAGTATTTTCCAAATAAACGGTTTTCAGACGAATAAATTAGTAATTATTATAAATATTTCCAGAACGGTTAAAGATAACTAGTAGGTTTGTATTACAAAAATGTTGGTATAATAATTCTACATTTGACGCATAATAAATATACAGGGTGTGCCTTTTAAAAAAAAATTGAGAAAAATAGCATTGATTTTCTTAAATTAAAAAAGTTAAATTTGAACACTCTGTATAAGATTAAACCACAAAAACCGGGTTAGAGCATCCGACAGTCTTCTACAAAAGAATCATATCCAATATTGACATAAAAATTTGTATTTATGGTGCTGGTATATGTTTAAGTGGAGTCATGAAAATTCAACTATTTTTTTAAAATAATTTATTGCTACAAAACTAATCATTTCAAAGCTGAAATATTTCAGGAATAAATAAAGATGCATAAGGAGGTTCCATAGATGCAAAAATATACAGTATGTTACATTTAAAAAAGTTAATTTTGTTTGCCACAATTTTTTGGGCCACCCTGTACATACCACATTATTTTTGTAAAATGCGCTTTTATTCCTAACTGATACCTGCACTTGAACGGAACTCCTAACTTTTTAGTTTAGGCTGTAGAGAAGCCTGACGTACTGTTGCAGGACCCTGTATATATATATATATATATATATATATATATATATATATATATATATATATATATATATATATATATATATATATATATATATATACATAAATATATATATATATATATATATATATATATATATATATATATATATATTTATATATAAAAATATATATATATATATATATATATATATATATATATATATATATATATATATATATATATATATATATATATATATATTAAATAAATAATAAAATTAAATGTTCTTCTATTTTAAAAGCTGAAGCTTCTGTTTAAAAACTGAAAATAAAACCTTTTTTTTAACTTACGATCATATGGTATAGTGCTTGGATTGATCGTCATCGACTTTTGTTTTTCAAAAAACATTAAAATTTTAATGTCCATAAAGCAATTTAATTTAACTAGAAAACCTTAAGCAACAAATATAAAAGTTTGCTTTTATTAAATCAAATAGGCACAAATTTAAAAGTGCTTTTAAAGAAATGTTGTTTTATCATAAATGCTTTTGCTTTATAGAAATTAAAAAGAAAATTAAACCTGTTAATTAGAAATATGGAGAGAACAAACTTAATAAAATTTTAAAAACCTATTTAAAAATGAATCCGAAAACAAAATAAACACGTTGAAAAAATTACACCATTTAATTTTTAAATATATTGTCATAAAAAATCATGAAAATACATATTAATTTCTGGAAGTCGAAAACATTTTCGATTAGACGATAATAATGTGAAACATTTTTCTAACAGCACCCTAGAATTGATCCAAAAAGAAGCACAACTTTATGTTTGTTTCTTTAAGTAATTCAGATAAATATAAATACTTTATGAATATCAAAAATTGTATGTTTTTCAAAAACAAAAGTCAATAGAGCTTATATAAAACAGGAAATTTTCTTAGATCTAATCTCTATAAGTAAGTTACAGAAGTAAGTTAAATTTTCCATTTTTAACTAGAAAATTCCACTTTTAAATTATAACAAAACTTTTATACCAATTTTTTTTAAGTTCAGAAATAAGGGTAGTTTTCTTCCAGCTGCACCTACCCTGTATGCTTAGATGTATTTTAAATACTTTGTAAGTTTAGGGACATGAAAAGATATTTTATCAAGAATACATTTTTTTAATGTATAAGGAAATAAGAAATAAAAAAGTTTTCCAATATGGATCGGCAATTATGCCGGTCACTGTACAACTTGGCAAAAAAAGCTACCCAACTTTCCAATAAATGTTAAATGAATATTAATTAACAATACCCTTTCTCAGATATGACTAGATTTCAATTAAGAAAGCAACGGAATTACGTAAAGGCCAAACGTCTCATAAAACAAACACAAGAACATCCGCGGCATTGTAATCTCTAACTCTGTAATCAAAGTTAGCAACAAATTAATCGATTGCTGACATTTAAAAATGACTCAAAATTCAGATGTCAAGGCAGCGTAGGTTTTCTCACGAACTCATCTTTAAAATACGTGTAAACCAAATTATGTGTGGGATATTGTTTTAAAGGATATAAGAAATTTGCAATTTACGGTTGATTTTAGAGACAGGTTAATGGTTTTTGATTTTTGGGAACTGATGCTGACGCTCGACATCGACTTGATAGTGTCGATAATTATAATCGATTTTAATCATAATAATAATAATACTGCTTTATTGTCACATAAGATTATACATCTTTTCGACAAAGCAGAATAAACTAAAACTATGATAATAAAAAAGAACAATAATAAATTATATAATATTATAAAGAAAAAAGACAACATGACATAATGGTTGTTTGCAATAAATCTGTTTTAAATTATCTTTAAAGCATTTTGACAAAACATAATAAGCATTTTTTTACGGACAATTTAAATTAATGAGAACTAACTATATTTTTAATACTAGAATCTAGTCGAAAACTGTGTTTCCTGCGAAAAATTGTTAATAGGCTTCAAAAAATATAAGCGATAGCTCATTCGATGAGGAATGCAAATCTTAGGATGGCGTTTTAAAGATTTTTTATGCTAATAAAAATTGCAATTGTTATTAACAAAAAACGAAAAAAATTTTTTTTGATTTTTAATGATAACTTAAAATCTATAAGGGATAGCGGAAACTGCAAAAAAGATCCTTGAAAAGGAAGGAAATTTCCGATAGATAAATGTCAACTCCCGGAGTTCTATTTCCATAATTTATAGGTTTAATTTATCGCTAAAAATGGGCCTTCGCGCGACGATTCTGGTTGTGCGCTCAGCTTTAAAACCGAGTACGTTACTCTAAATATTTCTTTTAGGGTATTAAATATTAATCGAATTTTTTAAAAAAATTATGGTGTATTTAGAACACTTTAAAGAATTTATTCCTGTTGAAAATTTAGTTTAAAATTAATTTTTAAACAAGTTAGACAACTCTTAATTATATATTAACAAAAGTGTTTTGAACTTTCGTCTTTGTTGTACATTGTTTAAATAATTGTCGTATAAATTTTTCGCGTCGCCCTTCTCATATACATACCTAACAAGATCACGCCATAAAAATTTTAAAAATTTTAATGCTTGGTTTATAATAATTTTATAACTTTTAGAATATCACTCTGATTTTTCATTTTTAATCAAATTTATAAAATTATTATAAACAAAGGATTAAATTTTTTAAAATTTTATGACGTATCTTATTAAGTATATATATATATATATATATATATATATATATATATATATATATATATATATATATATATATATATAATATATATATATATATATATATATATATATATATATATATATATATATATATATATATATATATATATATATATATATATATATATATATATATATATATATATATATATATATATATATATATATATATATATATATATATATATATATATATATATATATATATATATATATATATAT
>JAHBCN010019159.1:0-16158 GCA_019359885.1 Listronotus oregonensis
CTCAGGAACTTTTTAACCTCTTTTTGGAAAATGTTTTGGACTTACTCGATTTATAACCACTTGACTTTCTCTTGAGAAATGCAATAGGATTGGCATATTTATTGATGTCCACATTTTTATTGAGATGAATTGTAGGGCGCATCATTAAAAAAATACTCCATAAAGTAGAAGGAGCACATTTTAAAGATAGCTAGGACAAGTACGCCAGAATAACTTTTTCTGAAATATTCACTACTTTTTTCTGCGCACCAAACCTCAAATTTTTTGTAAGTTTTGTAAAACAGTTTCATCGGTTTCTAAGGTATTAGCGTGCGTAAAGCTACTTCATTTTCTACATCGGCGTTTTCAGATTTGTTAGAATTATTCTCGTAATCTAAAATATTTGGGTTAAACAATATAGAATTAATACCTTTACCACGTTAACTGGCATCATAATCGTAAGATCCGATAAAGTTTGATTCTTATACATAGCAACCAATGCTTAGCAATTAATAGCCTCCTTCTGTATGGTAATTTAAATATCATGGCCACCATTAACGATAGCCAAAGAAATAGGTTTATTTGGAACCTGTTTAACAACTTAAATTCTTACCTTTCTGATCAGACTGAATTTCTAAAGGTCCAACAGACTTACCTAAAACAAAAAAATATATTATTAGTAGGATTCCAAGAACTGAAAAATCAAAAATGTAAAAGAGAATCGATAAGTCATCCCGGTAAACAGCAACAACTCCTTTGAGTTATAAATTTTTAAACAGCATTTTTGTTGTCATTAAATTATTGGTAACATGGTAAAGCCACGGCAGCAAGTTTTAGTTTGCGACGTGTTCGTCAACTTTTTCTCTGTTTTATTTTCTGTCTGATGACAGATGACTTTCTTCAGAGAGTCATTTTGCCTCCAAATAAAACAGAGAATAGGCTGATTACTTTATGGCAAATTTCATTGACCCCGCCTTCTGATGATGATGGACTAAAATGGTAAATAGTGTAAAAATATGGCATACTTTTGAAAACTATAATAAAAAAAAATGCAATTTCTTGCACTGTTTTTAAAATTTTTTCAATTCCTAATATTTTATAATTTTTAATTTTTCAGAGTAATTTTGCCACCAGAAGTAAATATTAATTGTCACTCAAAATCGTTAAAAGAGATCGAAGAAATGAGGCAGTGTTGGGTGGTTAGGTTATGTGTTGCTGAATTTTTGAACGTCATTTTAATAATACAAGAAGTATTACTGATTAAGTTGTTGTTATTATTCGCAGTTAATGCTGAGTTATTTCCTATTTAAAAAAATGAACTTGGACAGTAAAGAGGGTCTTTCCAAAACATTTTGACACAGGCAAAGATAGTTTTACCTAATCTTTTGCAAGTAAAATTCCTAAAATAAATTCTGTTTTTTAAAATTGGATTGAATTGGTTATTGTGCTTTTGTTTTCCTTTCTGATCGAGCTAAAACTGTAAAGCGTTTATCAACTTTAAGTGATTATTTTGCTGATTGTGACAATATTAAGTATTTTTTATTTTTTTATGCCATAAAAAGGTTTAATTCGAGAAAGCTTAATATGTTTTTCTTCTGTATCACATAAATTATTTGGAAAGAAAGTAGTTGACATTGAAAAAAAACATTTTCCAAATCTAAAAGATTCTATTATTGCGAGAGCCTAGCTCCCATAATAATTTGAATTTTTTTTTTTTTTATTCTGAGAAAAGCCAAATAATGGTTCATACCTCGTGATAGGAGTTAAAAGTTTTCTATTCTGAAAAATCATACCTTACATTTTAAAAGGTTTTATTCAATTTTTATACAGAACTCGGTCAATTTTTTTTCACCCTTAAGAGCCTTTTCTACAGGGTAGAAATAGATGTTTGAAGGTGGGGGAGCCACATTTTACGGGTAAATTTTATAAAATCCATTTTTTAACTTCCCAAAAAACAAAATCGAAAAAAAATTAAATGAAAAAATTGTAAACATTTGAGGCTCGCTATTTTCATTAAAATAATTTTGTGAAGAAGAACGATAAAAACGAAGTTTAGGGTTGGAAAAAAGCAAAGGCAAGAGAAGAGGCATTTCTGGAAATCGAAATCGTGTTGTTATGTGTATTATTGTGCGAAAAAAAGACTATTCTAAAACATTTAAAATCAAAATAAAGCAAAGTTTTGTTTACTTTAAATTGATAAAGAAAGCAGATAATTTATTTCATTGGTTTATGTGAAGAAATGTTATTTATTCATGGAAATTGACCTATTTTAAATTCCAAAAGTACTAATAAATGGGCTTTTGGGCCGATCAATAGTTTTTAATCACTTTAAAGAGCGTCAAAATAGCCTACTTCAAGTATTAAAACACTCAAAAATTGGCTTTTGAGCAGACCAGAATATTTAAACCACAAAAAATAGAATGAGCCTATTTCGAGTATTAAGAGAAAAAAAAAATAGAAAACAAATAAAGAAATATATTTTTGTATATAACAATTTTTTTGTTAATAAATAATCATTAAAAAAGTCTTTCCCCATCATAAATTTACTATTGCTTTGAACAGACATGGTCTCCAGGAGCAAAAATTTGTGCCAAATTTCGAATATGACTATTAATAAAAAAATCCATTATGATGCCGACTTAACTGCGCATATTGTATATTAAAAAAATATAACTAACATTCAAAACGCTTTTTTTTAAATTTTAATATAAAAGCAATAAGTAAATCAACCTAACCTTGACGGGGTCAATAATTTGCAAAATCACAAACGCTTCAATAACAAGGCGCTGGCAGTTTTAATACGGATTTATTTGCGTTCATAAATTTGTATCCTCAACAATAATAAAAACTAATTCCAGCGAGTGAGCGTGTAATTGACAATAATTTCTTCAAATTAACAATTTTAACGCAACAGAAGCGTACTATAATGATCACAAATAATCACATATGAACACCATCGATTGAGTTAATTTTAAATTAAAGTGAGGTTACGGCCCACGGCTATCCTCTAGCGTCCTTGAAACAAATTTATAAGAGAATAAAACATCTTATTAGGTGCCTAGCATTTCTATATAGGAAACCTGAAAAAGCATTTATACAGCGTGTCTCATAATAGGTGACCGAATACGACAAATGGATCCAAAAATTTTTGAACTTAAATACAGTATTATGGGATTATGATCTGCATAGTTTGAAACAACAGTTTACCAAATTTTACTCAAATCGGTATCATGCAGGGTTAACTACAACGTAATTAGGAAGAATCGCAACTTATGAAGTACCTTATTTGGAAGTAAAATTTTTATTTGAGGGAAAATTATAAAATATTAAAATATATAATGTTATAAATATTAAAAAACAATAGTCTAGAATTAACTAAATAATTTAATCTATATTTAAAAATTAAAAACTTCATCAAGTCCTAGGTTTTCCTGGATTGTACCTAGTATTTACCGATGCTGCATTACCCCGTTACAGAGCTAAACCAATTTTTTGGATAACGAAACTTCGAGATTTTTTTGCATAAAATTTTTGTGCAAATTTTATTTATAAAACCTAAGCCTCATCATCTAAAGGACCAAAAGTTTCAGCAGCAAAAGGAATGAAGATAAAGCGGTCTTCAAGCTCGTTATATTTTAAACTAGATGAAAAGTCTGTCTTCGCCAGGCGAGAGACAATATTAAGTAGCCTCTGTCTCCGTAAGACGCCTTCCGTACGGCTAACGGTAAAAAAACACTTTTTTGCTCCTATTTTTGTCTCGGGGGCGAAATTCAAAAAACCGGCTTCGTTAGGTTCTAGCCACTGCTAAAGACTACCACTGTACCAAATTTCATGATTTTAGCTCAAGCCATAACTTCAGAATCACGTGGACAGACAAATAAATATATATACCTGCCTATATATAAATATATCCACATTAGCAAATTATATATATGGATGTTTTTTATTCTCGGCAAGACAAGCAGCTTCACCTACTAAATTAGAAGTTTTATATAGATAGGATTTTGCAAGTGTATGGCTGCAAGTAGCGTTTCAAAGTGATTGTTTTTTCATATTTTCATCGCTTCTGCAAACTTCAAGAGGTTCTAACACAGAAGGATTTTCAGCTGAAATCAGATCTCTTTTGATAATGTCATTTATTTGCTGCTTAACCCACGCAGGTAATAAATATCCATACACAGGCAGACCAAGTCTGAGAGCGATGGAAATTTGAAATGTTTTTTTATCTAACAAATTTCTCAAGGACGAAGATGGAAGTGCGTTAATCCAAGCATTACTTTCAGGGGCCTGAAGAGCAAGTATACGTGCCTTATCTTCACTTGTCTGGCATATGTTTGTAATATATTTGTGACGAGCTTGGCAAATCAAAAAGTCAAAATCTCTCTGTTTTTTTGGTAATTTTTGTGGTTGATTTTAAAGATTGCAAACAGATAACCATCTTATAAAACAATTGCTAAAATCGTAATCTACTGTCGCAAGAATCTAGGAAGGGAAAATTTTGGAAAGTTAATCTGATACGTCATTGATTGAACCCAAAAAAGCAGAAATAGAAAGGGTGGATGTATCTTTTATTCCGAGACCTACAAATTTTATTGGAAGATTGCTTTGTAACCAAGAATTTAATTTAATATCACAATTTGTTATGTCTTGAACCAAACTTTCATTATTTGCAAGTTAGATCAAAATTTTATAAAGCTACATTGTTTAGAATTAAAGTGTCTGTCGGCCGAGTTGTAGTGCCAGACGGTGTACGGCGGCATGCATTCCGTTGCCTCAGAATGTATTCATAGAGTATGATACAGTAACTAAGCCATGATCTGAGCCACCAAAGAAAGCAGTTACTGATGCTTGGTATAGTTCAGGTCTAGAAGTAAGAAAAAGGTCTAGGGGGTTAGAATTCTGTGTGGGAACCCTAGGGAAGTAGGTAGGCTCCATAATTATATTGGTAAGCGAGTTACGGATTGCGAAGGTTTCGGCTGCTCTGCCTTGTTTGTCAGTTTTTGTAGAACCTAGTCACTTCTTATTGTGAACATTAAAATCCCCAAGGACAATTACTTTTGCCAATGGAAACTGGGAAATAATAGTGTAAATCTTTATTGAAAGGAAGTCAAAAAAATCGGTGTGAAATTGTCAGATGGAGACCGGTATATACAGCAGATGAATTTGGTAAAAGATCTAAAAGTAAGTTTAAGTCAAAGAATATTAGGTCCACCTGATTTGAGGTTAAAAACTCTAGCACAAGCCAGATCGTTGCGAACGTAAGCACAAACGCCGCCATGGGGTCGAAAAGATGAAATTAGTTCGTAACCTGGGAAAAGAAGGTGGTTGATTGATGGTTTAAAACTTATTTGAGTTTCGGTAAGAAACAGTATGTGATGTTTAAAAGATTGAAGATAATGGTCAACAGAGTTTAGTTTGGAGTTAAGCCAAATATATTTATAAATGATATAAATCTGTTCGATGGTGCCCCTTCTCCCAAATGCTTTACTTTTGGGTGTTCCATCAACACTATTTTCAAATTTCATGATAGAGAAAAAGAAAAGAGGGAAAGAAGGAAAACTTAAAAAATAATTTTTATTTACTTTAAGTAACAAAAAATTGGTTAATTTCAGATTAGAAATTTGCCATATAAATAAGAAAATAGAAAAAGGTAAAAATAAAAACTTAAAATGTCAAGACACTAAAAGGGAATATTATGTAGGAGTCTGGTGTTTATCACTACTTTAAGTTTATACTTGTAAAAATTAAACATATAATTAATTAATTATATGCTTAATTTTAATTATTCTTGCGACAGTAAATAATGATTTTAGCAACTGTTTTATAAAATGGTTATCTGTTTGAAATCTTCAAAATCAACGACAAGAATTACCAAAAAAAAAACAGAAAGCTTTTGACTTTTTTATTTGCTAAGCTCGTCACAAACATATTACAAACATATGCCAGACAAGTAAAGATAAGCACGTCTACTTGCTCTTCAGGCCCTTAAAGGAAATGCTTGGATTAAGGCACTTCCATCTTCGTCCTTGGGAAATTTGTTAGATAACAAAACACATCATATTTTCATCGCTCTCAGACTTAGTCTGTCTGTGTGTGAAGAGCACACTTGCGTTTGCGGCGAAAATGCTGATATTTATGGCCTACATGGGTTAAGCTGCAAAAAAAAAAGCGCAGGGCGTTCTTCTAGACACAGTCAGATATATGATATAATCAAGAGAGCTTTGATTGAAAATCCCTCTGTGTTAAAGCCTCTTGGAGTTTGCAGAAGCAATGGAAAACGTGTAGATGGAATGACCTTAATTCACTTCAAATTTATAGGGTCGACTCAGCATATATAGAAGCAATGGTCTATTATTATCCCAAAATTTAAAAATTTCTTTTTTTACAAAGAGTTGACAAAAAATACATAAAATTTGAAATGTTGTGTTCCGAAGTCTGTCAAAAATCTAATTTTGATTTTTTTTTCATAATAGTTCATTTCATGTATGTAAGCTTACAGATTAAAACGACGCAGATTTTTTTTAGTTTCAGCTAAGCCAATCCTCTGATTTCGTGGAGGAAGTGATGATCCATTTTTTCGAGACAGGTGTCTTCAGAGCGCTATTACTTTGGTTCTAATTATTACTTTTAGCTGAGAATTTATATGTACACCCTTGAAAATTGTAAATAAATGATAAAAACTGCAAATTTCTATCTCTTTATTGGTCCACACAAAAAAATTCCAAAAAATGCATAAATATCAGACTGTCAAACCAGAGAAATACCCTTAAATAATTATTCATCCTGGGCATTCTTTAGGATTCTACGGACAAAATACACAAAATGATTGATTCACATTTTTTTTTAATGAGACAAACCACAAATATGGCCTGTTTATGTTCAGTCCTTATTGGATGACCCTGTACTACCACAAATTAACGAACTACTTAATCCAGTAGGTCATTAAAGTTGTTTAAAAATAAAAATAAATATTAATTTTTGGAATAAAGTTGTATAAATTAAAGTGGTACAGCAAATCCGTTAGCCCCTGTATAAGAAAAAGTAATATTCTCCAAAATACCTCATAAACAAAACCAGATGCCGTATTTTAGCTAAATACCGACGTAGGTGTTGGAGTAAAAGTTCCAACAATACGGAGAAGGCCTGCAGGTATCAGGAGGACGCTTTTTTCGAAATCGTTTTCCCGGTTCGTTGAATCGCGAACATCTCGGGTCGTAAAAATTGAGCTTTCTAGACCACCACCCAAAGCAATTATTATTATATTTCAGCTCGTATTTTACGCCGTTTTATGGTATTCGAGGTTTATTGTACATATTATCGGATTATCTTTCAACACATTCATAATTAATCCGTAGGTAGGTTTGCAGATTTGTGAAAATTTTTCGTTGAAATGCATTCTCGATAAGACTACCGTTAGGCGTTATTAGATTATGTTCTTGTTAAAAGGTACCTAGTTATATTAACTTAAAATAAGGCAGAAGCAATAAAAACTATACAGGGTGATTGTAAAGCTAATGCTTTAAAAACGTAAAAATATGAAACCAAAGTAACCTGCTGTCTTGGTATTTCTTGGAGGTGTAAGACACTGTAATTATCCTGATAACAATACAATTTTAGACGCCCATTGTGCTTTTGATAATTGGTTCAGATCCTGATGAAGAACTAAAAGGTTTTGTTAAAATATTTAAATTACTACCGATCTAGTATTAAATTTAGAAATTTGACACAAACTTTTCTTGACGTTTCAGTTAAACCACATGATGAACATATACAAACCGCAGTATACAGAAAAGCCACTCACACTGAACAATACTTACGCCAACGGAACGAAACAAAGGGCCATACGTACTCTATACAGAGTGTTTGGGAAAATGTGGTAAATCTTCCAGAAATGAAAAAAAACATGTTCATATAAACTTTTTTGTATAGGCCTCTTATATATTGGTTCCCAAAAAGCTCCAAGGGAATAAAGTTTTTTAAACATGATTATTGTATAATATGGCTTCCAATTTTATTTATAGGACGATTTTCCAAGCAAATTTCTTTAAATTATTATTAAATAAAGTGTTGCAAATTACTTATAGCTGCAGGGACAGACTAGCTGTGACACTTATGAAAGTTGAACATTTAATAGGAACAATAAGTTTGTTTTTTCGAAATACGCCAAATACATTATGTAATAAAGAGACGTGTTTTTAAAAACTGTTAGGTTTAGCGACATGAATGAAGAGTATTTAATTTTTGGTCAATAGTTAAAGGTTTGTAAAAAAACGTCCAAAGTTTTTATTAATATAGGGTGTAAAAAAAAGGGGTTAAAATAGCTAGTGGTTGCTTTGCTGTTCGAATTGTGTCAAATGAGCGGGGTATTTCTGCTGCAAAAACAGCTTACTATTCATTTTTGGAATCGCACTTAACTTATGAAATAGCTTTCTCGGAGATATTGCAGTCAACAACTCTTTAATTCTGCTTTTATTTTACAAAAGAGAGTTATTCGATATAGGTCTAAGGTAAGATCTCGAGATCAATTTAAATCTCTTTTTATCAGAAATAAATTCCTCACATTATCGTGTCTCTTTATTATAGAAACTATAATTTTCGTACATAAAAAATATTCTAGTACGCATAATGAGGCAATTTACAACACTAGGCAAAATCATAACTTACCACTCCAAAAAGTACCCTTACGAAAAAATTTTATATTTTATGAAAGTAAGAAGATTAATAATCACCTCCCTTAGTCTCTGAGAACTACTATATTCCTTGGATTATTTAAAAATAAAGTAAAATGCCTACTGGTCGATAAAGCATACTACAACCTGTAGGAGTACTACACTGACACGTTTTGATTGTTTTTAACTGACATAGTTTGTTTTGTAAATGAATTTTTTAGGTTTTATTTTATTTAAATTAATGCTAATATTATTTTTGTGTTTCTGTAAGTAAAGTTGTTTTTATAATTTATAACATTAATATTATTAATTAATATACTTTTACGGCCGAGTGATGATCGCGTTGTTAAATTTAGCAATGGACTTTAGCAATTGTTAAAAAGTTAACAACGGTTTTAGAATGTTTAACAAAATGTCAGATTTTGACAGGTTGCCTACTAAAATCAATATTGAATAAACTGACAATGACGTTTAATATAAATTTTTTATTGACTTTTATTTTTAAGTTATAACACAAAGTTGGGTTTTTTCAAATGGAACACCCCATATATTTTTTAAAATGGATAGAGCTTACAAAGACCAATTCGATGATATATAGTTTTGATGGGTTTGTCTGTAACAGATGTTGCGCAAATTGGCAAAAACCTATAAAAATTAAAATATTTGAGACAAAGTTGTTGTTTTTTAATGGGACACCCTGTGTATTTCTTTAATAAGTAATGCAACTGACAAATATCAACCAAAGATATATGGTTTAATGGGTCTGTTATTTCAATAGATCTTATGCCAAAAACGTAAAAAAAATTATATATCCGATCCTTGCTAACACTTATTTTATTATTTAACCAATTTTCTTAACTTCTATATAACTAAAATTTAAATTACGAATAAAAAATCCATGACTAAAATATATATTTAATAATTCAGTACTATTAAACCTATGCCTAAACTTTATATAAAAAAGTTTTGATATTGCTGTGTTTATCATGATTGAAAAAGGAAACATTTTCTAAAGTAGGCTTTGAATATAAAACCCCGTATGAAACAAATGAAAGTGACTTACTAGTATGACTTTTTGGAAGCAGTGATATTATTTTTATAAAATTGAGTTTCAAAAACACTGAAAAATTTAATATGTTGGAATGTTACATTGAAAGTGGAAAAAATAGTATAAATGCATTAAATCTGTATTTTAATAGATATCCAGAACGAAGGCAACCAGGACAGAAAATGTTTGATTAGATCGATTTCCTTTGGATCTTTTCAAAAACCACGTTCAAAGACCTATAATAAAGAAAACAGAGAGCTGGAAGAAATGAATGGGTATGTTGTCGCAGAACCTACTGCATCATCCAGACAAATTTGGGATGCTATTGGTGTTAATAGAAAAAAAAGTAAAAAAAAAATTAAACCGTCACAATTACCATCAATATGTTTATAGAAAAATCCATAAACATCCGGGTGACGCAGAACGCCGTATCACATTTTGCTTGTGGATTCCGGCAATGTGAACAAGATCCAGAGTTTTCCAGAAAGATAATATGGACAGATGAAGTTCGAGTAACTAGTGATGGACTGTATAATTGCCACAAACCTTTACTGGTCAAACGGAAATCCTCGTTTGACAGTAAAAGTAACAAGGGAAATTCGGTTTTAATGTGTGGTGTGCACTTTATAAGAACAGTTTTGTACCATTTTGAATTTGATGACAATCTCACAACAGACCTTTATTAAATATTTTGGAAGAAAATTTATTAAATGAGATAGATAATCTTCCCCTTCTGGAAATGAATAATGTCATCTTTCAACAAGACGGTAATTCTTGCCACAATGCCCGTGCCGCGAGGTTATTTCTTGATGGAACATTTTCCCAATAAGTGGATAGGTACCAATGGTCCAGTTAGGTGGCCGGCACGGTTGACCTTTACCCTATGGACTTTTTCCTCTGGGGATTTGTTAAAAACGAAACCTATAAAACTAAGAGCAACAGTTTAAATGAATTACACATGTATTTTAGGAACAGTTTACAAAAGGTGTCCAACTTGCATATATATAATGCTTTAAGAAGTGTCGCTAAACGTTGCGAAAAATGTATAGAAAATAATGGTTTGCAATTTGAACATTTGCTGTAAAGGACCTAAATATTTCGTAATTAAAATTTATAAAATAACTAATTCTTTTTGTTTGTTTAAATTATTCAACTTATAATATTAGTATTACTGGTAATTATGTTAAATTTTAGTTTATCGGGGTGTATTTTTTTTAAGATAATTAATTAGTTCTTCCTTTTAAGTATAAATTAAAATTATATTGCTTCCTATCTTTTAATATTATTATTAATATGTTTTTTATTATGATTTTGAGATATTAAAATTACATAGTTTTCATTTTTGGTTTTATTTAATTTTTCTATGGTTTTTGTCGAAGTTTGGGCCAGATCTATTACACACAGACCTATTAAACCATATATTATTTAATCGATCTTTGCCTGTTTTATTAGTTATTAAAGAAATACACAGGGTGTCCCATTAAAAAAAAAAAAAAACAACTTTGTGTTATCTTTTAATTTTATAGGTTTTTGCCAATTTACGCAAGATCTATTACAGACAGACCCATTAAACTATATATCATTAATTTGGTCTTTGTAAGCTCTATCCATTTTTTAAAAAAATATACAGGGTGTTCCATTTAAAAAAAACCCAACTATGTGTTATAACTTAAAAATAAAAGTCAATAAAAAAAATATAGGTACGCTGCTGAATTCTACGCAAAAATCCCTAAAACTTTTCTATTTACAGTTTTTTTCTATCTCTAATACCAAGCGAGTTACAAGTGCCTGGCCAAATTGACAAAATTGGAAAAACACTCTGTCTCTCCAAAACGAATCCAGTTATCCATGATTTAGTTTCACCATTGAATTTGTTTCAAAAATCGAAATCGAGATTGCATAATCAGATTTGTTCTATCTCTTTTAGTTTTCGCTGTACCCTGTATGGTCAACGAAAAGGCTCCACCCTGTACAAATAATATAAATAGGTTACAAATCCATGGGATCTTTAAGGATTTAAATATATACGGTATGTGTTAAGAAATAATTTTAAATCTGTCTTGAATGTATTTTTACTTTGATATCATTATTAAATTGTCTGTCCTCTAGTGTTAAATTTTATAATCTTTGTTCGAGATTTTTTTTTCTAATAACAATAAAGAATATTTGACTTTGACATGAATATCGCAGCTATGTGTGTTCTATGTGCAGCTGTGAATGATTAACAACACTTCCTATGATAGAAATATGAAGAGTCTTACTTGTTATTAAATCTTATTAAAATAAAATTAGAATATTCCCTCTGGCTCAATAATTATAATTAAAAACTTCATTTCATTAAAGCTGTTTGGGAGCCAATTTCCTATGAATTATTTTCCACATTTTCCCGGACACCCTGTATATAAACTGCCATTATAATCAAAAATAAACCAGAAAAAGTAAAATCCGAACAAGGTAACAATAAAAATATTTTATAAATAATTAAAAACTGAAAAGACAGCTAAGTTGTCTCTCCCTCCTTAGAACTTGGAAATCGCCTGAAATAGAAAAAAAACAAGAAAGCCCCAAAAAACGCAAATACTTACCTACGTTTCGGTGGCATGTCTGCCATCATTTACAAGATAAAAATGTTGTATGAAAACATAACAAAAAATTAAATTAAAATAAAAATTTAAGTTGCTAAAATTTTAATAAAAATTATAGAAATTCTGAGATTGTTTTATGATAATATTTTGGCATAAAGATTCCTTTGGTGTAGACCCTTCAATTAAAGTCACATGACCTTTAAAATTTTACGGGACAAAGTACACTAGATATCTGGATTCACATTTTTTAAATATGTTTTGTAGTTTGAGAATGATTTATGTTTTAATAAGTTCTTGTTAGGTTTACTCGCCTGAAAAGTTTTCTCGAGAATGGGACCACTTTGGTGCTGGTCCTGGGTAGTATAGCGACTAAGTGTACTCAGCCCTATTGATCCCAATAAACTTGCAGATCGCCTGAAACAAAAAAAAGAAAAAAAAAACAAATCATATAAAACACTTATCTGCGTTTCAGTGGCAAGTCTGCCACCATTATTAAGATTAACTTAAACGAAAAATAAAATAGAAATTAAAACTGAATTTGTAAGATTTAAAATTAAGGAGATTTTGTGAATTTTTTTCTCATTTATGGCGTTGTGTCATTAACGACATATTGTTTGTTTTGATTGGTATGTTTATAGTTTTTAATTTAAACGAACACACAAAAAATGTCGGATCCCTTGTAAATGTAATAAATTTTATATAGGTGAAACTTCCACACAATTAGCCAAATATTATAGAACATACATTAAAAATGCAGGATTCCACAAATCAAAATTCTATCAACACGCATTTAATAACAACCACATTATTTATTTATTTATTTATTTATTCCTGAACAAAGGGGAAACAACATGTACCTAAGTACTCACTAGGGTATCAACAAATTTACAATATTAATTATTTCTTAAAAAATGTAATTGTATACAAAATTAAAACTAATGCTAAAGACTATAAATGTGGTAAAAAAATTTAAAAACCCATTCAAAAAAAAAGATCAAAAGAAAACAGAAAGCAAAGTACTGAAAATCACCTCTATGGATTTAAATATTTTTTATATAGCTTTTATTTGAAATAATGACATTAAAAAATAGTCTATTTGATCGGCACACATATTGGTATTTCTTATTATTTTGCAGAGAGGTGAATTCTGACCCGTATTTTTGTTTCTGAATGGTAGAAAAAATAATTTGTTTACCCTTAGACACTTCTGGGGAGCATTGAGAGATATTTTTTGCAGTATGCAAGGTCACTGTATGATATTATTTAATATTTTATACAAAAATAAAACATCTTAAATTATAAACTGGATTGCCTCTAGTATTTGGTTAAAAAAACGTAACATATAGAAAGTGCATCTATATTATTAAATAAAGATAAATATGAAGTATCAGACATTACCTTTTTTTTTAATTAAAACTTCAATATCTTAAAAACTATAAAAGATACACAAAACCTTAAACGACATAAACATGTATTTTTACAAGACCTTTAATTTAAGTTATATAACCTTTTTAACTAAATGCAATGTTTTTCGAGTTATTATTAAAAAACCGAATTTTCAGGATTTTTTTAAGGTGGAAAAAATTTAAAAATGACTTTTTTTTATTTTTAATTTTTTTTCTGTACATTTTAAGTTATTTAAGATTCAAATAAATAAAATAAATAATTAAAAAAAAAAACTAAAATCACATCAATAAAAAAATATTTTTTTTATATTTTGGACTGAAATTTTGGTCAAAATTACATTTTGACTCCTTAAATATCTCCTTATATATTTATCTTATCAAAAAATGTTTATATAACTTTTTTATTGACAATTTAAAAAGCTATATTTTTTGTTTTATGAAATTCTTTGTATCTTTTATAGTTTATATAGTCGTAGTCCAAACATTCCGTGGTAGCAGCTTCTGCCGGTAAATGTGCCGTGTCGGTCTTTTGGGGTTTTCTCGCTTTTTTGCTGTTTGACCCCCAATTTTGACTTCAGATTTGTGTTTAGCGAAAAAAAATACCCCAGAAAATTTTATTTCGACACTCAGCACACACCACTTTTTTTTGTGAACTTGTGTGATTAATACCTGTTATCTATGCTTGATGCTAAAGTAATTTCAGGGACACTTAAAATCAATTAACATACCACCCTTTTTTGTCTTTTTGAAAATTATAAATATACCAGTCAAAAAACGTCATAAAAGATAAAAAAAATCTTCTAAATTTTATACTAAAATACTTAAAAATTTAGGTTTAATTTCCATTTATTTTTCATTTTAATTCATCTTGATAACGGTGGCAGACTTGCCATCAAGAAGTAGATAAGTGTTTTGAAGTATTTAGGTTTTTCGGTTTTTATTCTTTTTTTCTGTTTCAGGCAATCTGCTAGTTCATAAGGGTCGATAGGGTAAAGCACATTGAGTCGCTATACCCCGCGACCAGGACTAAAGTAATCTCATTTTCTAAAACTTTCCAGGTAAGAAAACCCAACAACACCTTATTTTCACATTTTTTGATAAATACTAGGAAAGCCACAAATATGGCCCAATTCAGTCCTAATTGGACGACGCTGTAATTTCTAATTAAATTTCGATTTTTATATTATAATTAATTACCAATATCATTTAATAAAACAGGATTCCTCATATATTTCGAAATCCCAGAATTTTTACCATTAGCAAGAAACCTAACCCAAGACATGACCCATATCGTGATGTTAGTGACCTAACCAATCTTTAGTCTTATAAGAAACCATTTATTACAGTTAGATTTTCCTTTAATCATAGACAAATTGCTATTAGCTATTAATTAATTTATTTAAATGATTTAATTCACCATTAGAGAAAAAAAAATTGATTACTTGTTGAGCACTAGGAATAAAAATTGTAATTATTAATAATTTTAATTATCGATGGTTCGATAATCGCTAATATGGTATTACTTTTGCCGCAGTTAATTTGCTAATGTACACTACAAAAATATAAGAAATAAGGTGAATAGGTCCCCAAACATATTTTTTATGGGCTAAAGATAACACTCAATACCTTAATAAACTTCTGACAAAAAAAAAAATTTAAAAAATTTTGATAACAGGGTATTTTAAATTTAAATTATAAAACATTCGGGTGAAACAATGCCCGATCGACACAAGGCACTGCACCTAAGTTCTAATATAACACTTCGGATGAGGCGAAGTGGAAAATACAAGTTTCTGAAATACCGCAAGGGGTAATCAACTTTAATCTAAAAAGTGATGTTTCTGGGAATTCCGCTGTATTAACCAAACAAAAAATACCTAATCTCTAGAGCCGAGGATAATCTAAACCTTTTTTGTATCAATTTGTGCTGTATCTCTAAAAATAAATTGGTAGGGGGTATTTAAAGGTTTTCATAAAAAACACCCTGTATCTTCGAAACAGCTCAGCCGATTTTAACAAACTTGGGCTAGTTGAAAAGAGCTAATGTTTTTTTTTATCAAACCTTTAATTTAGGTTATATAATATTTTCGCCTAAATGCAGTTCGTTACGGGTTATAATCAAAAAATCGAATTTTCAGGAATTTTTGAAATTCGATTTTTTGATTATAACTCGTAAAGTGCTGCATTTAGACGAAAAGATTATAAAACCCAAATTAAAGGTTTTGTAAAAATATATAAGATGTGTCATATAAAATTTCTTGTAGCTTTTATAGTTTTTAAGATATTGGCGTATAATTTTTTTTGGCCTACATTTAAGGTTAGAAACAAAATATCAAGATTGAGTTTTTGTGCGCTTGTTTAGGCAACATTTAGCTACTTTCCTATATAAAAAAATTTACCAATGCATTTCAGTTTCTTGAGAAAGTTAACCATTTCTGTCAAATGTCGAAATAAGCCCTCTAGCGGCGACA
>JAHBCN010019160.1:0-16208 GCA_019359885.1 Listronotus oregonensis
AAAATTAACCGGTTTTTTAAAAACTGTCCTAAAATTTTAAAGGGGTTTTTCGCCATTTAACCCCCTGTAAACATCGCTTTGCCCAAAACAAATTTTTTAAAAAAAATAATCAAATTTTTTTTGAAAAAAAACCTAAAAAAAAAAGGGGGACGATTTTCCACCCCCGAAATGTATAATATTTAAAAATTTTTTTTTCTCCCGTGTAAAACTGAATTTTTATTTTTGGGGATATTTCCCGGGGTACCCCCAAGCTGTTTAAGTGTCATTTCGTCTACAGGGACGTCAGAAATTTGTTTCCCATATAGCCAATGCTATTGGGAACTTTATGTCGCTTCTTATTGAGTTTATATTCTTTGGTAAAAGTCCATAGCAAACTTCGTCATTTGTTTTTTCCCGGGGATTTAAAAAAAAAAAAAAAACTGCTATTTTAGGCTATTGATTACGACTAAAAAAATCTGTTTTAAAATTTTTGAAATTACATTTTTTACAAAATGGAGATAAAAAGTGTGCATTAAAAAGTTGTCATTTTTGTTTTTTAAAATATGGCAAGGGGGCAATTGAACTTTTAATAGCCCAGAAAAATAGAAGTTTTTAAAAAAAATTTTTTCCCCCCCCAAGGGGGTAGAAGGGGGGTGGTGAAAGTTTGTATGGAATATGGTTTTTTTGGATTTTGAAGAAAAGGGGGTTATTTAGGTTATTGCTTACAATTAAAAATGATCTTTTTTAAATTTTTTTAAATTTAAAATTTTTCCCATGGAGGGTTACAATAGGGATAAAGGTTTGTAGAAAAAAATTGTCAATTTTGAAGTTGTAAACATAGTGTTGGTAATTAGGATTCTTATTACCCAGAAAAATAGAAAGTGGTAGTGTTCTGCAACTTTATCTTCTAAAAGGGGTTAAAAGAGGAGGGAAGATTTATAAGAAATTCGTTCACAAACGCCATTCATATTAGAAAATAATAAAAAAAAAAAAATACGAATAAAAAAAAAAATTGCTCAATCGTAGGACACGCGCTACGTCGCGTAGTATGTGGCGAAAGACGGAGCTCGGAAAGCTCTAATGTGATGTGACGCAATGACGTAGAAGGGGGGGGGGGAAAATTTTAAAAAAAAAGGACATTTTCTTTTTTGAGCCGGTGTAATCCTTATCTCTAGAAATATTTGGGGGGTACGTCCCAAAGGGAAAAAGTTGTGTAACATTTAACAAATAACGACAAATCGAAGTCCAAGATATATATTTAAAAAAAAATGTTAAAGCTTTAAATTAAATAAAAATTTTTTTTTTTTAAGACGAAAATTTGCGTTTTAAGTAAGCAAACCCCAAAAAGGGGGAAATTTTTTTTAACCTTTATTTCAAGAACTTTTTAAATAGGGGAAAAATTTTGGGGTGTTTAAATTTTTTTAAAAAAAAAAAAAAATAAAAATAGGGGTGGACTGTCTTCAGAAGTAAATTTTAAAAGTTTTTTGGGGAAAAAAAAAACCCAAAAAAAATGTTGAGTTACAACATGACATTTGCTGCATCTTATTTCCATTTGGAACTCTCCCGACAATTTATGTGCAGTTTTAAATAAACACGGAAATAAATTCCCCAATAAATTGCTCAATGGTAAAAAGGTAAATCCCAAACCCCGTTAGAGGATTACTGCGGGATCAAACGTATAAAAAACCGATTCCTTCCGGAAGAAAAAAACCCAAAAAATCAAAAGCAATAAAAATGCTTCATAATTAACAGTGTATGCCTATTTGCCGGTTACATTTCTTACAGTTTAAATCATGCCTACAGTTTTTTTTTTTTACATTTTTAAAAAATTTTAAAAAAAAAATCGTTCAAATTATAATAGTTTTCCAGCAAAAAAGCTTTTATATCTTAAAGTTAATAAATATTTGTATAAATAATAAAGTAAAAAGATAATTTAATCCGAACACAAAATATTTTATTAGCATAAGTAAAAACAGATTGGTTCTTTAAGAGCCCCAATAAAAAAAACGGACTTGGGACTACCTGAAAAAGGGGCCTTTTAAAAATTCTAATTCATTTTTAAAGGCTAACAGACGAAAGGTCGATGGGGGAGATTAGACCAAAATGGAAGTCATTAGAAAAAAATGTTTTAAGGTGCTTTTGTATAGATAAATACGAATTAAAACTATTTGACATTGAAGAAAATATGGGCAGGTACTAAATTTTTTATATTTAATTATTATATGATTTATAATATATATAATTATGACAATATTTAAAATGTTTCTACCAAACGTGGATATAGGCGAGGAAAAAAAATATTTTGATTAAAAAAAAAAAAAGCACTTTACATTTGTAAATAGTATTTATTTATAAAAATAATATATTTTAGGAATCAAAAAATTTCAAAAATGGGCTCAATATATTATTGGTTTTGTCAAAGATATTTCTCTAAATATTTACAAACTTCCGTTTAAAATCATTTTTAAATAAAATTGTTGAGTTTGTTTAAACCCCGTAAAAACCGTTTATTGTACGGTGGGGAGCAAGCCCAGTCAAATAAACCCACTCCAACCGATAGGTGACGGTGTATTACATGATCCCTTTACTGTTCCAACCAAAGTTTGATCGTTTTTGAACCATTTTCAACTAGTCATTTCAGTCCTGAAATACAGTGTGCTTTTCAACTTTGTTGTTTTTGTACTGACATGAAACCCTGCAACGTCGACATCTGCGCGTTTGATCGATTCTAACAATTTCGAAAACGTCTCACCGGTACAAACTGTGGGTACTGAAAGCTATCGATTTCTGTGGTACGGCGGCGATCTGAAAAAATGATTTTTCGGTAACGCTTGCGATATTATCATCGTTGAAAAATCAAACAAACCTTATTTTCACTTTATCTCCCCCTTTCTTTTTGTACACAATTCTTGATTTTTATGCGGTACACACATTTTATAAACACCCTTTTGTCTATATTTGTAGTTTAGCGAGCACCTTTTTTCCATTAAATTGCGAAGCTTCACTTTTAAGCGGGGCGGCCATGATTCTCTAGTGTATACATGGTTGCAGCCACGATCCGACGTGTGAAAGTGGAGGTTTGCAATTAAATGGAAAAAAGGTGTAAAATAGATATAAAAACAAGTTTTTAAAAGGTGTTTTTAAAATATTATGTGCCAATTTAGTGTAAAAATCAAGAATTATGTGCAAAAAGAAGGAGGAATAGTGTAAATAAGGTTAGTTTGATTTTCAACTTTGATGATGAATATCTCGAAAACGAAACGTTGCCGAAAAAATATTTTTTCAGATTCGTAATCAGCGCCCCAAAAAACCCCCGTATACCAAATTTGGTCAAAATCGGAGAGGAGGCAACTTTCGAGACAATTACCAAAAAAACCTATTATTAAGGTTATTATATTTTTATTGAATACAAACTACATTAAAAAAATAATAATAATGTCACATTGATGTCGGAAGAAGCAGATATATTGATAATAAAAATAAAAAAGAATTAAAAATTTACATTTTTAAAATACCTAGTTCTATTTAAGTTCTAATTTATTAGTTTTAAAGATCTAGATAATATCGAGGTTAAATGAATATTTATCAAAAAATAAGGATAGGTTGGTACCTAGGTACTTAGTTTCTCAGTAGTAAATTTGATTTGATCCTTTATATTATACATAATTATTTGTATGCCATGCTATTTGAAATGTTTTCTATAAAACATATGTATATTAGAATAGTACTGCCAGTGCGTATCGCAATTAAAAACAAATAGTCTTTAGGTTTATTAAATGTGCTTTTGAAGTAATTCATTACAACTGTTGGATCATAAAGCCAGGGGAAATTTTAAAGTTTTTAATAGCAAATGTTTTTCATCTCTGCCGACTAAACAAAGAACATACAGATCATGTTGGATATCTTCAATGTCTTTTCAGTATAGTATCTATATAAAATGATAAATATGTTTTAATTGTGGGTGCTTTTAAACACATTTCACAATTTTCGTCACATAATTTTAACAGAATAAATATATGTTATTTTATTTTTTTTTATTTTTCCCTAAAAATCTTTAAGCCTTTTATAATGGTAAAATTAAAAAAAGTAAATCTCTTAAAAGATTTGCTACATATCTAAAAAAAACAGTTTTGATTTTAAAATTTATTCAGCTTCTATAGTATTTTATCTTATATTTTTGGGATTTTAAAAACAAAGTAATTTAGGTATCCTACAATTTTAGAGAAAATCCAAAATGGGTAAATTCTAAGTTAAATAAATTTTATATAACGTTTTATCATATTCTTATCTATCTATCTTGTAATTATATATTTAAAAAAACTTTTTATAAAATAACCGTCAAATAGGCTGCTTAAAAAAACCAAAAGGCCAAAATAAATAATGCATTAAACATTTCTGATATAAAAACAGATACTTTTTTTGTTATTAGGTTTTTAATTTTAAGAATAAAATAATATCAAAAGTAAATTTAAAAAAAATCATTAAAAAATAATATACCATAGTATGTTTGGTAAATCACAAGCCTAAGAAAAATCTAAAACTAATACACATTATTGGTGATAGAATTGAAAACTATTTATTGTAAAAAATACTTACTATAAAAAACAAAACAACATATAATTGTTTTAATTTAAATTCTTCTTTTTAGACTAGGTTCGTTTAGTTATTCTAGGATTTTTTTCTTCTTTGGGAAAATCAGTATATATTAAAAATAGTTTTCGTCATTTTATCATGATACCTACCAATTAAAAAAAAAACCTTTTTTTGAATAAAAAAACGGGGTAGAGGTACAAATTATCTTTTTAAGTTAATTAATAGAATTTTACAAGCGTACAACTTGCTCTTTTTCAAACTTAATAATTTAGTGACTATAGTATTTTATAATTATATTTTCTAAAAAAATACACAAACATTTTATTAAAGCTCTAAATAATTTTTTATATTTTTTAAGCATTTTTTAAAAATAAAAAAGGGTTTTTTAAATATATACTAAATACCTTTATTGTTCAGGAAAGTAGTTTTATGTTTTAAATACGGCCAAAAATAATACTAATTATCTTTGATACGGCCTAAATATTAAATCTCATAATTTAAAATTGGACATGATTTTACCCATCTGCATATCCTATGGGTAGTTGATGTTTCTTAGATATTAAATTGGCTTATTATTACTATTAGAAGTAAAAATGTTGAAAAAAATGGTATTTTATGATTTTTACTTAAAAACATAATATTGCTTGGTTTTCTTCAATATATGTCTGTAACGTCTATCCAAAATATTTGATTAATAAATTTTAATTTTTTTTTTACGTTTTTAAAAATTTCTTCAAGGCACCAAAACCATGCTTTGAGTAGTTTTGTTTGCTAATATATAACATTATTAAATTAGCTTAATCATTAGTATAAGAAGTAGAAATGTGAAAGGAAAAAATTTTATTTAATGATTTGTTTAATAACTTAAAACATAATATTGCTTGTTTTCTTAAAGATATGTCTCTTAAAATGCATCTATCTATTTGATAAAAAATACATTTTTTTTTTTAAAAAATTCATATAAAAAGGAATTGCCCTTTAAAATATCGTAGTATAATATTATTTTTCTTTAAATTTTTACATAAGTGACACTTTCAAAAATCATTAACGTTGTAAAATATTTTTCCTTTTATAACTAGTTACGAAAAGTAAAACTAGTTAAAAAATTTTTTCGCAACTGGGTGATGATTTTCGACAAAGTCAATGAGTTTTAAAAAAAGTAGGGGAAAAAAACTTTTTTTTGTAACGAGCAGAAAAAAATGTGAGTTACAAAAATAGTGTTTTCCCCAAAACGTTTTGCACAATATTTTTTTGATTTTGAATAATATATGATTCTTTTTAATTTTTTTTCCCATTTTGACATTTAAAAAATGACACTTTTTCAAAACTCATTGACGTTGTAAAATATCTTACTTTTCATCACCAGTTGCGAAAAATTTCCTTTTGTAACTAGTTTGAAAACTAAGATATTTAAATAATGAGTTGCAAAATATTTAAATGTCAAAATTAAAAAAATATTTGATATTTCAGACTTCCTTTTATTTTTAGGCGGTGCACCAAAAAAATATTTAAATTTATTTATAATTTAATTGTCTCGAAAGTGCCTTTTTTCCAATTTTGACCAAATTTGGTGTACGGAGGTATTTTGGGGCGCTGGTTACGAATTCAAATGTTTTTTTGGCAATGTTTTGTTTTCGAGATATTCGTTATTAATGTTGAAAAACAAATTAACAATCAAACCCTTTATTTACACTATTCCTCCTTTTGCACAAAACTTTTGGTTTTCACATAAATTGGCACATAATATTTCACAAACACCTTAAAAACTTGTTTTTACATTTATTTTAGACCATTTTTCCATTTAATTGCAAACCCCCACTTTCCCCGCCGCAACGTGGCCGCAACCAGGTATACACAGGATTTTATAAGCAAATATGGCCGCTGCCTTTAAACTTAGAAGTTGGAAAAAAAGTGTAAAATAAATAAAAATGAAAAGGTTTAAAAATTTGAAATATTGTGTGCCACTTTATTTTTCAAATCAAGAATTATTTGTATGTGTATGTATTTTTCAGGTTCGTAATCAGCATCCCAAAAAACCCCGTATACCAAATTTGGTCAAAATGGGAGAGGAGGCAACTTTCAAGACAATTACCTTCTTTTTTTTAGAAATAAAACTAAAATAAGAAAATTATGTAAATCTTAAGGACATTTTAACTTGGCACTATTTTTGATGTTATTGTACTGGTAAAACATAAAAACTACCAGCTTTTCTATACCTGTTTGTCAGGGGTGAAAATGTATAGGTATGCCTATATCCCTTTTTTCTACTTTTCTTGATGAGCTGAATTTTAAAAAAAATTAAAGAGGTATTCTAGTGTAGAGGCATGGGTGGTTTTTGAAGTGCCTTAAAAAAAGGCAATTAATATGTTTACTATCCATTTTTTATGAGTTATTTATTAACTTTATAAAAATACAGAAACAAAAATTAAAAAAAAGTTGAAAATCCAAAAATTAGCAGCTGATGAACGGGGTCTTAAATAATTGGCTCGTGACCATCCCCAAAGATTTCTCAAGTTCTACTGGACCGATTTTTTGATATTTTTTGAGAGTCTTTTTATAGACTTGTCCAAGTCCGGAACTATCCGCATCCCCAATTTTTTTAAACTATTTTTAAAAATCGAAAAGTCAAAAAAGTGGTACAAAACTTCGTCAGCTGCTAATTTTTTGAATTTTCACCTTTTTTAATTTTTATTTTCTTCTGTATTTTTGTAATGTTAATTAATAACTCATAAAAAATGGATATAAAAATATTAATTGTCTTTTTTTACGGCACTTCAAAAATCACTAAAATTATCCTCTACACACCTCTCCCTAAAGGGATTTTTTTTGTTCAAAGGAAACAAAAAAATTTTGCATATTAAAATTTTATACATGGCATTTTAACCTCCAAAATTTAATGTGGTCCTACAATTGCGTGTTCGTTTTTACAAAATTTCTTCAAGGTACCAAAACCATGCTTTGGGTTTTTTAGTACCCTTTATTACCATAAATGCGAAATAATTTGCATTTACGTAAGAAGAGTATCCTGAACAGCTGCTTAAATTATTGTGGTTAAACTAAATGACTTTAACGTATTCTTGCAACCCTTTGAGATATGTCATACCAATTTTTTTATGAATATGAGTTTGCATAAATATATGGGTATATTATTAATTCAGTGCATCCAAACCCCTATATCCATTTGGGTTTGACAACTTTTCTAATTGGGAATTGCGAAAGATTTTCCATACTAGATGCTATTGATTTATATGTAAGTATTGTCTAACTATATTTTCCAAATTATATATTAATGAACAACAATTCGATTATTTAAGGTAAAGTAAGTCATATGTTCACAGGCGCCGACTGATAAATGGACTTTACTTTTCTAACGTACGTTTAGTTCTTTCAATTTTGGCTTATAAAATTTTGTATTTCATTACATACTATTACGCTCTAATATATTTTTATGCAGTTTAGGGATTAAATGGGGAAATTTTTAAACCCTCCTTTCAGGACCAAAGTCGTTTTTAAACCCTGAGATGTCTTTTAGGGGATTGAAAATAAATTTAATCCCCACAAATAAGAGTCATTGAAAATTAAAAGGTAAATTGTAGATTTAGGATGCAGTTTAATTTAAATTTTTAAAAAAAACCTATATTAACAACTGAAATTCTTATAATTAAAATATTTTTTAAATAATTTTTTAATATGACGTTTTGTACATTTGTACAATTACTTAAGTTAATATAAGGTGGAAACATAACCCTTGTTCTTAATTTTGAACAAAGGTTGTTGATGCTTTTTTGGATTTGGGGAAGAACAACCACAAATTCGACATGGTATTGAAAAAATCTGGTTGGAGACAGTTTTTTTTGTAAATGCTTTTACCCACCATTCTTTTTAGTTGATCTATGTTCGGTCTGCTAACAAGGAGGAAAATTTCCCGGGCAGTGGTTAATCTGGGTCAGTAAATTTAAAAGTTTGGGATTTTGGGGCAACTACCAAATCTTTTTTACCCAGGCTGGGATTTGCATTTTCCATCTGGTAAGCGATAAAAATCTTTTTTTGTATGTGGTCTTAAAAAATTTTCCTGGTAGTTTACTGGGAGTTTTTTATTTCCCTGTTAATGTTTTTTTATGATTTATTTTATGTATCTTTTTTTTAAATTAAAATTGTAGGTATATAAACTTGGGACTAAACTGGGATTAAACGTAGCACTTTAGTTCCTGGTTTATAATGTACTAAAAATTATTTTTATAAGTATATAGTGGGCCAATAAAAACGAAACACTTTGATTTCCTAAATTTTTGAAAAAACCGCTAGAACCAATGATGACAAAAAAGGCATTTCATTCATAAATGCAATCAAACCCACCCAACTTTGGTTTTTTTGGATAAAGGCAACATGTTTGTCTTGTGATTTGATTGGGATATGATTCTGAATTATAAAATCTGGAATCATATCCGTCACTTTCCACTTGGCCTGCCACCATTTTTTAAAAAATTCCAAAACTAAAATTTACACAATTCTGACAAAAATAACCCAAAAAACAACAAAGAATTCTCACTAAAACCCATAATGAATGTATTCTGTCAACGAAGCCGAAGTACAACGACTATGATCTTGGCCAATAAATTAGAAAAAGCCTTTTCCCCGTTGTTGCGCCTTTAGTAAGTAATTTGCAAAAAAAAAAAAAGTATTTAACATCATTATTTTTTCTTGAAAATATTTTATAGAATAAATATAACAAAAAAGTACAGTTTAAAATACAATAGTAAATAATTTGATGTAATTTAGAACAAATTAAGTAAAATTTAATTAAAAATTACTATCAAGTAAATGAAACAAAAAGATCTTGGCCCCCGACAAAATCCCAAAAAAAAAACATATTATCAAATAGAGTATTTAGATTTCCTTTTTATTTATTTGGTTGAGATTACCGATTCTTATTTAAAGAAGCCACTTTAAAAGTATTTCAAAGATTAATTAATTATTTCATATCCTCAGAATATTTTTCAATTTAAAAATAGTCTAAAGCTAAATTTTCCCATGATTTTGGTTTAAAATTTCAGTTTTTTAAAATAAAAACTGATCTTTTCCCATTAAATGACATATATTTAAAGAACGGGGGTCCTGTATGTTCTTTGAAACATTTGGATTTCAATTTGAGAATATTTTTGAAATATAATCAATATAAATTTTTGAAATTTTCATTTCTAGAAAGTCCACCTACGATGTACCCCGATTAGCACCGGAAATTGGCTTTGGTTTGCCGTTATTCATAGATTATAGATAAAATTGAAGGGTATAGCGAAATTTAATGGGAAACTGTTCTAATCCGTTGCACGTGTTTTTTTTTTGGGTTTTTACGATTAAATAATGGGGGTTGAAGACATTTTACAACAGTGGGGGTTGATAATTTTATTCAAGCCTAGGTAAGTATTTACCATTGTTTTATAAAACTGTTGTCCAAAAAAACCCAAAGGGGGGATAGATCTCCCTTTGTCCAAACAAAGGGCAATTTTTTTTTTAAAAAAACTCACCTATAAGGAATACGCTTTTGTTTCATAACTAAACATGTTTATATAAAATATTTTGATATTAACTGACTAAAAAAAATACTAAGTACATTATATAAACCATTAATATTTTTTAAAGGCCCACAGAATATGAGTACAGAGTGTGAATTTTAAAATTAATATACCAACTTTTAAACATGCATATACCTACATGTCTAATAAAATTTAAATTTTTTTTTGGCATTATTTTTTAAAAAATTTTTTTTTTTTAACTATTCAAAAATCTTAGTAAGATTTTTAAAAGGCATTGGCGCGCGTTTCATTTTTTAAAAAATTTTCCAACTGAATATTAAAATGAAATTGATTAAAGCTAATTTGCTAAACTGCTTTTAAATTAAAATATATTATTTTAAAACTTTGACTCCCTGTAACCTATAAGTACCCCAAACTGCACCGGTTTGAAAAAAAATTTTAAAAAAAAATTATAAAAAATAATACATATTATATTATTTGCTTTCCTATATTTATAACCTGAGTATCTTTACCTTTTGATTAAATTTTGGGTACCCGGGGAAAAAAGTAGTATTGATTTAGAAACAGTTTTTTGAATTTTATATTTAAAACCCCTTTGCATAGTTTGTCGCTGTACGTATATGAGGAATTTACTTTTAAATTAAATTTTTTAAAATACATTTTATTATATTTTATTTTTATTTATCTGTATGTTGGTATAGAAATCTGATGTACCCACCTATTTACTTATTACAGAAAAATGTGTTGCTTAATATTTTAATTTTTTTGCATTTTGAATTTTTTATTTTTTAGAAAAAGTAGGGGGAAGACCCGTTGCCAAATTTTCCCAATTTTTAAAAAATAATCCCGTTGGGTTTGGGGCCCCGAAACACTTCAAAGAAAAAAGTGAACTGATTTTTTTGTTACGAAGTTGAGAACAAGACCTTTTTCAAGAAAGTAGAACTTGTTAATTCTTCTATAATGAAAATTTAAATTTTTTATTTAACAGATTTTTAAAACCACAAGATATTTTTTAAAAAACGTTAAATTTTTTTCCTGTTGTTTTTTTGTAGTTTAGCTAAACCTATTTTTAATTTTAATGGTTTTTTAAAAAGGAAAAAACTTTTAAAAAAAAGATACCTATATTAATGTTACAAACAAAAATTTGGGTTTTATCTTTTTAAAAAAGTAACCATATTTTTTTGTATTTCCAATTTTTAAAGAAAGTAACGTTTTTATCAACAGTGTTGATCATATACAACATTATTTTACTAAAAATTTAAATGAATACGGAAAAAAAACCGGATACTTAAAAAGAAATTTTTATTTTTGGTGCGCAGCTTTTCCAAATGTATTATACAGGGTTAACAAAATTGGTTATGCATGGGGGGCTTAAAAACCGTAAAAGTGAGGGTTGGTTAAATTAAGGAAATTGGGATTTACTTGCCCTACAAAATCCGTTTAAATGTTAATTTTTCCAAATGGTTCAGATAAAAAAAATAAAATTTTCTAAAATTGATCTTTTTTTTTTAATTATTTTTTAACCATTTTTAAAATTTCCTTTAAAAGCCACTTTTTTTCCCCTAAATATTGTGTTTTTGGATTTGCCATTCAACGTTTAATTTTTTTGACGACCATGATTAACTTTATTTTTTTTTTGGACTCCATATTTGGATTTTTTTTTTTTAGTTTTTGAGTTTCTTATTGGGCATTTATTCAACGATGTATCCACACTTGCGCATCAGATTTGTGGTTCGGTACTTAGCTCAAAAATGTAATGAGAGTGAAAGAGATCCTATATGGCGTACACAAGAAAAAATAAAGTTGATCGTCAGAAAACTGAAACGTTGAATGAAATCAAAACACTAATATTTGCGGAAATAAAAGTAACAATGTGAATGTGTTAATAATTTTAAAATCGGTTAATAGGGTTAGAAAAATAAAATACATTTTCAAAATTTTGGATATATATCTTTGGAACTATTCGAAAATCTGACACATTTTAAACGGCATTTTATTAGTCGAAAGTTAAACTTGCCTTAATTTAACTAAACTTTAATATTTATGTTTCCAAAATCCCCATGGATACACTCAGTTTGTTTACCCTAACATATTTCAGTTCTAAAAATGTCAGCGCATATTAAACCAAATTTCCTTCAAAATTATTAAATTAAATAGTTAATGTTTTTTCATTTTAATATTACAATATCACTAAAAATAAAACAAACCTATTGCTACAAAGATTTGCTATAATAAAACCAAAATTTAAATATTTAATTTGAGTATATCATATTCTTGAAAGCTGATGTAGGCTCAGATTTAAAGTACGATATTTTATTTTAAACATACTAACATTTCCACGAGAATTAACTTTTCAGATTCGGTAGAATCTTCAATATAAAGCAAATCATATATTTATTTCTAAAAAACTTTCGACTTATGCTGAGCTACTGATATCTTCATTCTAATCTTTATAGTAACAATTTGATTCAATAGCATGCATAAAAATAAAACTCTTTCATATGTTACAAATAACGATGTGTATATTTAATTAAATAAATTTAAATGAAGATTTGAAATTCTCAAATTAAAACGATATAGTCTTGGGGATATACAAAGCTAAGATAACCTTAAACTAATATTATTATGCTTAAATTTAGTATAATTCTTTTTTCCGTGTAGTAAATGTAGTAATCATTATCCCGGGTTTTGGTGGATTTTATTGTTTTGAGTTCAGAGGTTCATTCATCATGGCCAGAACCTTAGAATGTGCGTTTATGAGTGCCACGCTTATGCCAAATCGATGCTTTCTAAGTTAACCTAACAGCTCATTGGCTAGAACCCTTTAATTTTTATTTGGGGGAAATACTTCAACTCCTTAGGAGAGATATGACCCTAAAATATTAAATGTGGTGAGGGTTAATAGATACCTCATTTTAAAGAGCCGTTCAATCCTCTTTTAACACCCATTTTAAATTTGGGTTGGTAGTTTTTCAGAAAATGCCATTTAACACACAAGTTTCTTCAAACCAAAAGTTATGGTGATTTTATTATTTTTAATGTTTTTGTTTTAAAAAAAACCCTTTTTTTTAAAAAAGATGACCCTTTTTAAAAAAACCCTCGGGTATAACTACTTTCGCACATTTTAAAATTTTTTTTATCCCGTGTGTTTAAAATAACTCCCCTTTACTTCGGGGGTTTAAAAAAAATGACCTCCATTTTTCCCTACAGTAGAAAAAATTTTTTTTTCAAAATGGTACTTTCCTAACATTTCGGGGAATAATTTGTCACATTCAGTGATAATCCTTGACGAAGGGTTAAGAAGGGCTGAGTACAGTAAATTTCATTTTTAAAAAATTCCTCCATAAAAAAAAGGCTTATGGATTTAAACCCGGTGCCCCCTTTCAGGCCACTAAATTGCCCCTTTTTCCCCCAAATTTACCTACCAACCACCTACAAAAAGGATTTAAAAAATTTTTCATTATAATGATTATTTTGTTCTACAATTTCAGTTAAGGCAGGATAAACAATTTTTAAAAAAGTTGCAAGTACATTTCCCTTTTTAAAAAAAAAAACCAACGATCGTTGCATTACACTTTAAACCAAACATTTTTAAAAATTTTGGATTTTTTTAAACTTTCTGAAAAATATTGGGGTTTTTTTCAGCCCATTAACGGGATTATGTCGATTAATAGTTCCGTTCACAAAAAAGAACACCCGTTTTGAAAAAAAAAAAAAAAGTGAAAATTTTAAAATTTTTTTTTTAGCCGTGCAGTCATTAACTTCCCCAAAAATTTTAAAAGTAAAATCCAAAATTTTTTTTTTTGTTTAATTCTTGTACAAGATGTATCTTATCAGGATGAAATTTATGACGTGTTAAAATTCTTTAACACTAGCACGCCCCCCTTTCTAGAAAATGTCTTAAACTGGAACTTAAAGTAGGATCAATATTGGAGTGGGGCCCCCAAAAAGCGATTTCTTTGTTTTTTTTCACACTATTCGATCTGTAACCATTTGTTTCCGGTTTCTACTGATGTCGTCTCCCCAAAATTTTATCCATGCAAGCTAAGAACGTAATTTCTGTTCACTTTTTTTTCCGGGGTTTATTTTTTAATTTTTAGGCTGAAATATTAGCCCATTAACATTTTCATAATAAATTTAATTATTGAAATTTTTTTTGCAGTAAAAAAACCATCTTATGCAAAAAAAAAGAAAACTGAGAGTTTAATTTAAACTTGTCCCCGGTCAGTACGATATTGACATCAGTGAAAAAAAGGGGGTAAAATAGTATTCTTAGGTTTGTTTCAGGGATCCCCAATTCGTAAGGGTAGTCCCTTGTAGGCACGATATAATCCTGGGACCAGGACCGAAGCAGTCTTATCTGGAAAGTGCCCAATTTTTTTTTTTTGGTAATGAATTTTAAGTTACAACTTAAACATAATCCTCATTAAGAAGCCATTAGGTTGTTCGTTTTTGGGGGACCTTTTCATGCAAAAAAAAAAAACTAAAATTTTTTTTTGTTATTCTGTCAGATTTTATTTTTTTTTAAGCGTACTTGCTTTTTAGTTCCATAAAAAATTTTTTTATAAATAAAAAAATGATTTAGAAAGGGGGGTACTCTTCCCCTTCCAAAAAATGTTTATGTAAAACTTGCAAAAAATTTTTAAACACACCATTTGCTAAAAACAAAATTTTTTCTGGTATAGATCTAAAAATTTCCTTGTCTGCTTTACCAGAAATGAAAAAGGTTACAAATTATTTTAATTCAAATTACATTCATCCAAAAATAAAATTTATGGTGAAAAAAGAAAAAACATAATACTTTTTTGGATATAACCCCACCAAAATAAATAAAGAACTTAATATTTTCAATCTATTGCCATAAATAAACGGCTGAAAAAATTAAACAAATAAATAATCCAAAAAAAAGAACAAAAAAAAAAACCCCCAAAAAAATAAGTAAACTATATTCAAAAAAACAAAAAACCCCCCTAAAAAATTTACAACTATCAATTTTACCCTTATCTAACAAAATAGCAAATAAAATTATATAAAAAAAATATTTTAACCACCTTTTTAACGTTAAAGTAAAGTTTAATAAACATAAAAATCGGAGTTTATAAACTAGAATGTTCAAGTTTAAAGTGCAATTAATGGGGGATATATAGGACGAAAAGGCCGGCAAAAAAAAAAATTTTAAAAAATAACGTATTTTTTTATAATAACAAAAGAAACTCAAATCTTTCTAATCATTTCCTAGATTTAAATTATCCTTTTTCCCCAAAGTAGACACTCTAAAAATTTTTTAAATTGAAGCAAAAGTAAAAAATTGATATACCAAAAAGGGTTAGAAATTTTAAAAAAAATAAAAAATAATAATGTAAGACTCCAAAAAATTTCCCCATTGTTTAGTATTTTTTGACCTAAAAAAAAACTTTTATTTTAAAATAAACATCTAAGATAGGACCTAATAATTGTAAAGAAAAACAACATTGTAAAATTGATATTAGGCATAAGTAAATTTTTCATTTGAATTCTGGATTTTTTTTAAAAGACGTTTGACGTGACATACTATATTAAACTGGGAAAAACCCAAAAAAAAATAAAATCTTTATAGAGTAACAATAGTTATTTACATTACAAGATGCGAATGTTTACTTTTTTTGGTGAGGTGGTTTTTAAATGGCCGGGCGAAGCCGAGGCTATTCCAACGAAAGGCCTTTTTATGGTAATTTTTATATTTTTCTTACTGTTCTATGTATCGCATAATTTAATAATATTTAAAATCATGTTTTTAGAAATATCAGAGATTTTTAAATTTTACCTGTTAAAAATTAATCCATAAAACATTTATTGTTGACATTGTCTGTCATCAGCACTTGTAAATTTTGAATTATTGTTAATTTAGTATAAATCCATTTCCCCTTTTAAAATGTTAAATGAATATGTCATCAAAAAGGCAGCTGACTTGCTGTGCCTCATCTCCAGACAAATCTAAAAGAGGTACCATCAAAATATAAATCGTTTTCTTTTTACAAAAAAAGTGGGGGGATTGACGAATGTGAGGGGATTTTCAAAAAAAATCCCAGTCTTTATCACCACCAACCCTTTTGTATTCCATGC
>JAHBCN010019161.1:0-16365 GCA_019359885.1 Listronotus oregonensis
TTAAAAATTTTTTTTATAAATTATTATAAAGAACTAGTCTGCTCTTGCAATAATAGTAACAAAAAACATGAAAAGATATAAAAAGAAATAATTCTTTATAAAATTGATTTGTTTATAAGTACTATAATAAAATAATTTTTTTTTATAAAATTGTATATAAATAAAAATAAGCTACCTTGAAATAATTGACACTTCGTTATAAGATATATATGTTATTTCGAACTTATTTGCTTAATTGTTAATTTTAAATATATAATAACACTTATTACCTACCACTGAGTAATGATCCATTACTCACGGGTTATTACTCACTGGTTCGATGACCTCTACATAGTAGCATCAAACGCACGTATACACGTCATTAAGAGTTAATAAGCACTGTCTAAAAAAATAAGAATTATTAACAAATTTCATTTATCTGAAGAAAAAAAAGTTCATCTTTCACAATCCTGTGACCTTATAAGTGTATAAAAATAATAGTGTGCTTTGCCTGACAGAAAAATTGCTGGCTGACATCTGTTTTCACGGTACTATGACAACCAATGTTATTCAGAACTAAGGGCATATTTTAATTTATAGAATATATTAAAAGTATTTGTTCGTGCAATAAATACCTACGAAATTTTCTGTACGCATATATATTCATATTTTAGTATCTCTATCACGAGGTTGGCAATCAAGGTAAAATTGTTAAACAAATTAAAAAGTACTTGGGCAGGTGGATTTCTTTCTTTCTCTCATGTACTTTTAATAGGAAGAACCGAAAAATTTAATTAAAATACAGCTATGATAAATTATTGAAAAGTTAATTTTAACAGCTATGTAACTCGCTGTATAAAAGATAATTCGTAGAAAAAGTATAGTATTCCACTCGGATGTAATACCTATTACTTACTCTGATGAATTACATCAATCGCCTTCGGCTCGTGACGCAAAATTCATTGTCGTGAGTAATAGCTATAATTACATGCTCATTGAATAATATGCTATTATCTATGATCTGTCAGATAAGTGATTATTAAGTAACTTATTTTAGCATATTTGCGTTGTATAATGAGTCTTATTACTGCTAATTACATAACGCATTTTGACAAAACCAGTATTTCCAGACCCTTTTTTATTCAGTTTTTTAATATTATAAGTTAAAGAAAACACCAAGTTTTTTGTTTCACTGTATATTCAGAATATATCTAATTTTTGTTTGTTTTACAAGCAAACTAATCTAAAAATTATGAAAGTACCCCATTTAAATAATTTTGGGTTTTCAGGTGGGTACGTTGTTTAAAAGGTCCTTCGAATGATCTAGATTTGAATTTAATTTAGTTGCTTTATCTAAAATTGGGTTTTTTCCATAATCTTTCTGGGTATTAGTAATGTTTTTATTTTATGCACAGCTTTTTTGATTTCTTAAATTTCTATTATTATATAATACAATTTATATCTTTAAATTAATTATTATAAATATTTACATCAGAGGCAATTTTAGGCATATTCTGAATCGTAAAACTAACTGTTGTGTTGATGCCTGAGGAATCGGCATTAGCTGCTGCAACCGGGAGAAAGGTACAGAAACCGTAGCAGATTGAAGGTTGGCACCCAAATTTATTTCGCAACATTTTTTTGTTCTCCTTAGAAGTATCAATATAACCTTTAGCCACGCTGTTGGTTCTCCATCCACCATGGCGTTTGACGGTCAATAGGTCTGCTCCAGAATCTGCCGACAATGATGTGGATGAACGACGGAAACAGTGTCCATTATATAATTCTGGGTGTGGCAAATTTAAAAAAGTAGCTATAGTTTTCGGCGTGCTGCCAAACGTATTGATACCAACGGGCTGCCATATGCAAATGCATTTTCTGTTACCTACAAAAAATCTCATGTAATCCGTGAGTGTTGGATGCAGCGATGTGTATTTTCGGATAAGCTGAACCAGGTCGACTCCTTGAAATCCTCCAGGTGTCACGAAAAATTGTCTGAAAATTTTTGTTTTTGTGTTTGGAATTTTAATATGGAAAACATTTTCTTCATCTTTGACGTTTTCGCATTGCAATTGGGCCATTTCTTGCTTTCTGCAAGCCCCAGCAATGCCAATGATTAGCTCAACCTGTAACAAAGGAAAGTAAACTTAAGTATAGTACGCTCAAAGTCACTGCAACTTTAAAATCGTCTTTTTTTGCAGATATTTTTTAAAAGTATAAAACTCTAGATTCTTATCCTAATAAGCAAAAATTTTCCACCATCGGCTGTGGCAAGAAACTATGCAATTTCTCCTTTTGACAATGTCTTGCTTTTCTTCGGCTTATTTTCTTCGCTTCTTCGTTTTAGGGAGTGCTTGTATACCTTGTCTCACTGCATGACGTAAACAAATTTAAAATTACGAATATCATGTTTTTACTAATATCTGCGGTCGTAGATAAAATTATGTTTATAACCCGTGCGGTATCAGTTCATTACTATAATTATTGTAAACAATCAAAATGTATTTAATAACCCTAGTATCGATATTCCGAATATCTGGCAGCCGTTTCAAAACTGTGAAGTGTCGGTCAAGCTTCGATGAATAACGGATAGTATATAAATCGTAGCTTTTAAGAAAAGTTTTTTAGTTATTACTTGTGAAAACGGTTGGAGATACATTACTAACCGAAACGTTGTGTAACAAATAATAAATAAAGACAATGAAAGTATAAGATTTTAGTGTTATTGAAACATAATATTTATTTAATAACATGTACATAATAACATAAGGATATTCTTTGCTTCTAAAATATTTAAATAATCCTAAAATTGAAAACGTAAAATTAAACATTAATTGAGCACAAAGCAACTAATTACCAAACTACCATTAAATTTTCATATAATAAATTATTTCAATCCCTATCTTAAAGAAAAACTTTAAACGTCAAACAAACTCTGAACAAACTTTTCCCTTAACCCACTTATAATTTTAAGAATAATTATATAAATGAATAAACTTCTACATTGAAAATTCTAAAAGTAACAAAAAAATCTAGAGCTTTTCGTAATTCTAATAAATTATTCAGTTAGCAGTTAAAACCCTTCTTCTGGTCCTTTAAAATCTCTTCTTTTGTTTTAAATCATCGTCTTTTATAAAAAGGATTTTCTTTGAAGTGCAATTTGGCTAAAGGAATCTGTTTTCGAAACGATAATATTGCTTAAAGAAAGTAACTTAGTTATTTGAATACCTTTAATCGGTTGAATTTATTTCGATTTAGAAGTTTATCAGGTTTTTTAAAAAGTTTTTTTTTGTTAAATTGAGAATGTACCGGGTGACCATTCCAAAACTACCACCTCCCTTGACTTTTTTATTTGAAGTTTTTTAAAAAAATGTTTATTATAAAAGTTGTAGGGGCAAATTTGGAGAGTTCAAACATAACTTTAAATATTATACAGGATACATCATAAAGAGTGGCAAACCATAATTATGATTTTTTAAATAGGACAGGGTGTATTTGACTTGATATTTCAATTCTGCTTAAAATTCTAAGCATTTTTTATATAAAACACTATAAGCCTTAATTCACTGGTTTTCGAACTAAGGATGTTTAAAAATTGAATTATTAAAATAATAAATGCTGGTGTAACAAACTTAATTTTTATTTGAACAATTAAACAGTTATAATTCAAGATAACTATTAATTGTCACACTTTACGTTATAAACTAAATTTTTTATATTTCCCCATAAAAAGTTGTCCATTGGCGTCAGATATGGACTATTAGCTGGCCAATGAATTGTCCTGTTTCGTCCAATCCATTCATCATAATTTTCATCTAATAAGTTTTTCACTTGTCGAACAATATGTGGTGGAGCTCCATCATGTTGGAAAACTAAACTGTGATACTGCCTTAGCGGCAAATTTTTCAGCATGTCTGAAAGCTCGTTCCTCAAAAATTTGTAATATACTTCACCGGTCAAGTTACATTTAAAAAATATGGTCATATTATTCGGTTTTCCAATATGCCACAACACACATTGACAGTCTGTCGACCTTAAAATTGCACTTTTCGCACGAAATTTGGATTATCCACCGCCCAATACCGAAGGTTTTGTTTGTTAGGCATACCTCTTGTCGAGAAAATAAATTCATCAGTCTATAATATATTTTTTAAAGAGTCTCTGTTATTATTTAGCCTGTTTAACATAAAATTGGAAAAATTTAGTCTTCGATCCTTTTGAGCTTGTGTAATTTTTTGAACTTTATGGTATTTAAAAGGTTTTAACTTACTTTGTTTTAAAACCTTACGTATTGACTCGCGCCCGTATTTTTGTGGTCCATGCATAGCTTGCAAGTCTTTTGAAGCAGTTTTAACTGACTTGTTGAGGCTTTCCAGAAAATGTAAGATAACATTTAAATCCCTATTTATATCTCTTGGATACACCGATTTTTGCCTGTTGAGATTTGAAGTTGTTCTAAATTTTGTAAAAATACTTTTAACGGTGTGTCTTGTAGGAACGGCTCCATAAGGATGTCGAGCTTCATACGCAGGAACAGTAGCAGTAGCGTTATAATTATTTTCAATAAATAAGAAAAGAATTTCTTGTTTCTTTTTTGTTGAATAAACCATTTTTTTGCACAAATTATTCAGATTTTTTAAGAAAAAACATGTTATCTTAATCTGTCATGACGACAGATATGGCCTACTGCAAACTTTTTTCTGCGTTTCAAAGCAAGTAATACAACTTTTAAACTGGTTCGAAAACAAGTGAATTTAGGTCTATAGTATTTTTTATAAAACATAATCAAAATTTTAGGCAGAATGGAAATATCAAGTCAAATACAGGGTGTCCTATTTTAAAAAATCATAACTATGGCTTGCCACGTCTTTATGATGCATCCTGTATAATATCCAAAATTATGTTTGAACTCTCTAAATTTGTCCCTACAACTTATCTTAGCAGGACTAAACGGGGACATATTTGTAGTCTTTTTTACCTAAAAAAGATATGGAGGTAGCCATCTTGTGAATGTTTATTCGGAATCCATAAAGGGGTTTTTTAAATTTAACGCATATAATAGGTATTGGCACCGTGCGTGATAAAAACTGACTGCTCGTAAATCAGCAGTAATATATATATATATATATATATATATATATATATATATATATATATATATATATATATATATATATATATATATATATATATATATATATATATATATATATATATATATATATATGGAATGAGTCCTTTGGTCCTTCAGATGTCCTTTTATATGGTTGCGCAGGTTGTACTTTGGTTCCGGTTAATTGGTTGTCATGCTTCGTTGGGTTTATTGACTCGTTGCCAGGTGTAGTTGGTTTGTTGTCTTTGGCCTGTTTTTGTTTTTAAGTAAAGTTTTCCATATGGTCGGGATGTATTGTGCATAGTCTCTCTTGTTTAGGTTGTTTGTGTTTTCTATTTGAAGTGCTTCTCCAATAAGTCGTGTTCTATTATGTTTTATTGCAGCGATTTGTTATGTGTCTGACACGCCATTAACTTTCAAGACACAAGACGATGCACAAAACATGCCGACCATATGGAAAACTTTACTTAAAAACAAAAACAGGCCAAAGACAACAAACCAACTACACCCGGCAACGAGTCAACAAACCCAACGAAGCATGACAACCAATGAACCGGCTTTTCCAATATACTTAACACTAAAATATGCTTTACTTAATTGGAGGCTTTATAGACTTTTTCTTTATTTACAATCACAAAAGGCTACATAGGCACTAAAGTCAGTTTTGCAGACACTCCTTGATTACTAAGTCTATTTAAAAGAGCCTTTTTTTTTAAACTTGCAAATCATTAATAAACTTTGGAAATAAATAGAAACAAACGGTATATTGCAAGAAACAAGTAAGTTTTTCTTCTTGTTACGTCAAATGCGAAAGTTGTTCGGCTAAGCGGGAAATTTGAATCCAAAACCTTTTGTCTGGGTGCATTTATCTAAATTTTTTTTTCTAATTTCCAACTAGCAGTTGCAAATGTAAAATTTCCAGTAACAATTTCTCACAGTATTCTTACATTTAACTACACAACAACTATTATGCATCATTTTTAATATTTTAATCTAATTGTTTACATTTAAATCAAGCACAATTTAACGAAAATTTGACCACAGCAAGCGCTACAGTCGATTGAGCTGTCCCCACCATTCACTCCGCTCCCTGCCAATAGTAAAAACTATAATTCCCTTTGGCATTAGGCACCCATGTATATATATATATATATATGTCGCAGGCAAATGGTTATTCCACGCAAATGGATTTATGAAAACTTTTTCTATTTTAAAACCATTTACCTAGAAAAATGGCATTTGCCGTAGTCCTTGTTAGGCAAATGACTATGCCATTTTATAAAAGTACATATTTATGTTTGGTTATGTGAACAGTGTGCATTGCTGCTTGCAATTTTAATACGTTTTGTGACTAGGTAAGTAATATCCAAATTCTCTTATTGTTTACTAATAATTTTTGCTGTGTTTTATAACATAGTTTGTGTCGCAATCGTTAGAAATACTGGTTAAATAACGTTTAGTTTCAAATTTATAATTATTTGGTTTGGGGTTTGTAAGAAAATCCCCAATCTATAGGTTTGTTTTTCCAGGAAAGGTTCTGTTTAAGTTTGCTAACTTGGATATTGAGAAAAAAATTTTATAATCTTTATTTATCTAATTTCATTTTTTTTGTTGCTAAATATTATTATCTTCTGTAGGGGCCCCGGCCGACCGCGGTTTATGTTTTAAAAATGAACGGGTACAATAAATATTTAAAATTTCGTCTACGTAGCAGTTTACAGAATCTACCCATTATGGATCACTCAATTCATTTGTTTAAAAAGTGACCTAACCCCGTTTTGCAATTATTAATTAAATAAATTTTCAAATTCTTTTTTGTGAAGAAGCCTGTGCCAACAGTATTTTTCTGGGCAAATTTTTTTAAAAATGTCAATGTCAGCCATAAAAACGTCAATGTAATACAAATCGATGTGCTTGTTTTAAGTCTAAAAATCTATCAACAGCGGGTGTCATTCTACAATCCTTGTCAAAAAAAATAATTTATATATTTTTGTTAAAAAATAAATTTAATAAGTAAACTGGCTTTTTCATTTTAGAAGATAATATTTCCATTTCCATTTCCTAGTCATTAGCTTTTTTAAAAAGAAAAAAACCCTATTTATATATATATATATATATATATATATATATATATATATATATTATATATATATATATATATATATATATATATATATATATATATATATATATATATATATATATATATATATATATATATATATATATATATATATATATATATATAAAAAAAAAAAAAAAAAGGGTGTTTCAAAAAATGGACCATCGCTCGTGGGGTAATTCACTAAAAAATAAAAAAAAAAAAGCCCTATGCACATGGGTCCGAAACGCATGGTTTCCAAAAAAAGGGATTTAAAATTTTAAATTTTTTTTTAAATTTTTTTAAATGCCCAAAATCCATAACCGATTTTAATGAAACTTAGAATTTGAAAGTGTATTAATAAAGTGCATAGTTTTAAGTAAAAATCTGCTTACAGTTCCATGGGGGCTCGGGAACTGTAAAAATGTATTTAGAGAAAATATGTGCGCCACTGACTTTTTCCCAAATTTTTAAAGCACCCGTTTGAAGCTTATTACATAAGCCACAAAGTTACCTCTTGGTGTTTTTTTTTTTAGGGTTTCTCTTAGCAGATATGGTTAATTTTTAAAAATGTGCAAAGTACCCATTTGTCGGGGTAATGAAAAAAGTAATCGTACAAACACCATGATTATTCAAAACTATTGTTTTTGTCAATACACAATTGACTTGCTAAAAAAAATGTTGAAAGTGACCACCATTAGCGTTTTACAAGCATTTAACCTTCTCCCAAAGATCTTCTCTTCTGCAAATATTGTGATCTTCTCTAATGATGACAAATGCATTTTTATTCTTTCAAAATTCTTCTCGTGTATTTAATGGTGTTTTATAAACTATTTCTTTTAAATGACCCCACAAATAAAAATATAGTGGATTAGGTCGGAGATCCAGGTGGCCATGGCACTGGACCTCCACGACCAATCCATCGGTGACCATGTGGCTAAATATGTTGGAACCGCATTGTACCATTTCTCCAAAAAAAAGGTATAACTTCGGCAAATCATTTTGAAAAAATTTAAATATGATTCCTTTCGACGATTGGTAGAACAACAGGACCACTTATTGGGTTTCCAATAACACCAGCCCAAATATTGATGGAAAATTATACTGCGTCAATAATTGATACTAAGTCAATTGTATATTGTACAAAAACAAGAGTTTTGAAAAATCATGGTGTTTCTTCGATTACTTTTTCATTACGCCATGAATGGGTACTTTGCACATTTTTTTTTAAAAATAACCATATCTCTGAAAAACCCCAAACGAAAAAATACCAGAGGGCTTTTGTGGGTTATGTAATAAACTTCATATCTGGGGCATCAAAATTGGCAAAAATCAGTGGCGCACATATTTTTCTCTAAATACATTTTTACATTTCCCCGTACGCACGCCACTGGCCGCTGTAAGCAGATTTTTACTTAAAACTATGCACTTTATTAATACACCTTCAAGTTCTAAGTTTCATTAAAATCGGTTGAGTGGTATTTAGGTCATTTGAAAAAATTAAAAAAAAATTGAAACTTTAACCCCCCTGTATTTCGGAAACCATGCTTTTCCCGGCCCCCGTGCATAGGACTTTATTTTTATTTTTTTTTTATAAAGAATTACCCCACGAGCGATGGCCCATGTTTTTGAAACCCCCTGTATATATATATATATATATATATATATATATATATATATATATATATATATATATATATATATATATATATATATATATATATATATATATATATATATATATAAAAAATTTTCAATCTAATAACTGAATTTTTTTTTGAAGTAGGTTAAATCCCCCCCTCTAAAAAGTTTTGAAAAAATTTTAAACAAAAATTTTTTTTTTCTTATTAATTATTCAGTCTTTCATCATTTAAAATTCTTCAAAATCTTTTCTAAACTATATTCCTACTTTAAACACTTCTTGCTTTTCAAAAGCTTAAAATTTCTTTGACAATTTCCAAAAGAAAATTGTTTGCAAAATGATAATATTGTTTAAAGAAGTAATTTACTTATTTTAGAGCTTATGGGCGTTTAAACATTGGCGTATTATACCGATTTATTACTTTATTTGATATTTTGAAGAAGAAAACACGTTTAATGGCAAAAAATCGCACTTTGTGATTATTGTCATGTCTCTACAAAGTGAATCAAATTAGAGCCTCACCAGTAGGATCCAAAGAAATTCTTAGAGATCCCAGTGGGGTGAGAGTAGCAAAACCTAATATTACCTAAATCTTGGACTTCTCTTGTCTCTGTTATTTGATACACAACCTTCCGGTTAGTGATGTATCTTCAACTGTCTTTAAGTAAAACTAAAAACTATTTTTAAAAGCTACGACTTATACACTATCCGTTGTTCAAAAAACCCCCGATTTTTCACGGTTCAGCAATGGCTGCCATTATTCGGAATTAATTTATTTTCCAAACATTTTGATTGTTTAATTATTGGAGCTTTTTTTTTTTTTTTACGGGGGGTTTTTTTTATAATTAATTTTTCTTTTAACGTTTGTATGCGGTTTTTTTGAATGGTTTAGGCAACCCCCTACCGACGTTTCCCCTCGTTTGTTCGGTTTTCTAAATTTCTTCTTAAATTTTTTTTAAAAATTTAAAAAAACTTTTTTTAACTTATACTTATTGAATTTCCTTCTTTTTTAATTACTTTAATATACAATTTTTTAAAATTTTGGTTTGGAGTCTTTTTAAAAATTAAAATTTTGTATTATTTTGATATTTGTAGATGGTTTCCTAACCCCTCTATATTTTTTCAAATCTCTGGTTATATTACTTATTTTATTTCGGGGTTTTTCCTTTACATAAGATCAGTGCGCGGTTATATAGAGTACGTATGAGTCCAGTATTGTCCAGTGTGGGTGAGTTTTCTCTATACTGATATGCGTATATGTGCATTATTTCGTTTTACTGAAGCATCGAGAAAGAATAGAGTCGAATTTTGCTTCTTCATCGTTAATTTGATACAAGGTCGAAGGCAATTTGAATGTTTTAAAAAACGTTCAAGTTCTTCGTCATTACCCGTCCATATCGTCAACATATCCTATACTAGCCAAACTTTTAGTTTGATCAGTTCAGTTTTAATTGTGTGTTTCTTAAACCATTCCATATTAATTTTTGCTATCCCTGGGGAGAGCGATGAACCAATGAAAAGTCCATCACTTGAAAGTAGGAATTTCGGAGGCACAGCTCCAACAACTGCATCTACCGTTCCTTTTGTATTCTCTAACATACAAATTTAAAGTTTAACGATTCTCTTATATACAGACTTTCTACATTAAATTTAGTTTTCCCAAAAAAAGAGAGATACATCCTCCGAAATTGTGTATCAATTATAAAAGTGGCTTTAAAAGAAAAAATAACTAAAGATAAATCGAAATTGAGCATGTCCGCGTGACGTCACCAAAAGTGAGGTTATAGTTCGTGGATCAACAACAAACCTTCCTTTCGTGTTTTGTGCCAAACACAATGACAATGACAACATACTGACAGTAAAAACCTTACCTAAAAAAACCCACTATTAAAGAAAAATTCAAGTTACAAATGAACCAGGCAATAAAAAACATGCAAGAAAAAACTCGCGAATATATCAAAATAACAAGCCGGCCCCTTTAAATCAAAAAATGGCCATTGTTGTTGATACTAAATAGTCCAGTAACTGAAGATCTAAAAATACCCAAAGCTGTAAATAAATCTCACAGTTTTTATTTGTGGCGCAAATCTTAGGTCTTCGCGGATTCTTTCGAGTGAGAAAAAGTTTTTATCACGATTCATACGTGGAAACCCACTAAAAATGGCCCCCCAAAGTCCCAAAAATAAGTTTTCCGCGAATATCTGCCAAAATATGCGAATTAGATAATTTTTGATTAGACAAAAAATGAAGATCACCTCGACATTTACAAAAATAGTTGTTGCCATTTTTTTCGCAACTCCAATATTTTTTGCAAAAACGGCCGTCGGAAAATCCATATCATATAGATTTCTAGGTCTCCGAAAACAGCTAAAAAATGCAGATGGGCAAATTTTTTATCAAAACCCAAGCAAGATGGTGAAGGAAATTTTTTGGGATCATTAAACACTCGCTAAGGTCTCATTATAAAAAAGAAATATTAATAACAAACCATTTTTTCTCTCAAAAATTGTGAAAAAAACTTTGATAGTATATTTTAATACTTTAAAAAAATTAGAATGGTATCAAACTCATATGCAATGATGGGTACGGGTTAAAAAATGTACATTACTGGCCGAATAATAAAGCAATTCGTCCGCCCGCTTATAAATGCTTATCCATGAAGATAGCGGCATTCTAGCGGTAGAGCTGCAGCAGAAATGAGGGGAATTTTGGGTCCCGTTATCTCCAAATTATCGATTTTTCGAAAAAAATTGTAAGAACCATTTTTGTAAATTACAAAACGATCTTCATTTTTTGTTTAAACAAAAATTCTCTATTTCGCACATTTTGGCAGATATTAGCGAAAACCCCATATTTCGGGCCTTGAGGGGACATTTTTAATTTTTTAATTTAATGAATAAACTTTTTTCGCTTGAAAGCACCCAAAAATCAAAGTGCCCCCAAGGGAAAACTGTACAGATTTATTTACAGCTTTGTCCCTTCATTTACTGGACTAAAATGATGAAATTTAAAAATCACGTGCAGCACATAATCAATTTAATTGAAATTAATTTTGAAAAATATGACAACCAACCCCTGTACAAATAAAAGTAAACTCGGACCCAATCATTGCTGCCGAATTTGAATGAAAAATGTTTTATTAAAGGCACAAAAAGCACTTTTGGGGGCTCTTTTGTTTTCATCATCGCGCTGAAGAGAGCATTTTCAGATTGCCATTTTTATTATTTTATGTTAACAATGAAGTTGGCTCCGAACGAATGCCGGGCAAAAACATTCGCAAATACGTGTTGAAAAGATTGGCCTTGCCTCGCGTACAGTCAATTCGAAATGGGAGTATACAGTTTTTTTAAGAGGCATGTTTTTAGAAAATAAAACGGAATTGAAAAAACGGCTTTATTATTTTTTCAATAAAGTGGTATTTTAAGGGTGGGGGGGGGTAAAGTTGGTTTAGTTAAAAAGGCCTATTTTTAAGAATTTTTTTATACAATATTTTTATTATAGATTTATGTTAAAAATTAGTATATTATTAAATAACATTTAAATAATCTTTTTTAAAAAATTGGTACACAAATTTAAAGAAATAACAATTTATTGCGGTGCCCCTGTTCTTAAAAAAAATTGCGGTGACCCGTTCCCCCCAGAAATGGATTATTTGAAATAAAAAAAAAATTTTTTTTAATTGTTTTAGTTTCTTTTTTTTAATTGACCCAATTTTTTTTTAATTTTATTAATTTCTAAATTTGTTGCATCAATTTAAAGTTTAAATGTAGATTTTTTGAAAACAAAATCGATCCATTTGTTATTGTAAGATTGATACTAATTAAAAAATAAAAAAAAATTCTACATACAATTTTTTTAAATGATCGGTTGAAGCAACGGTCTTTAAAACTATTATAAATCTGCCAATTTTGCTTCGATTAACCTCAAAATTTAATTAAATATTCTTGAGATGTTATACATTCAAAATATTAATTAAAAAAAAAAATAAAAAAAAACAAGCGTTACCTCCCCCCCTACTTAAAACGATATTTTAGTTCGAAAAGTTTCACTTTTCCGTACTAGTGCGGAAAAGTAAAACTATCTATATTTAAGTCTAATACTTTATCGAATTGGCTTAATAATAAATTGGATCACTTCTTAATAATATTCCCTACCAATTTGGATGCCTATATTACGACTAACCTTTTTTCTTTTTTAAATACACATAAAGTTTTCCTTGTAAATATTCTGTACAAATTTTAAACTTTTAAGTCAAATAACAATCAAACCAGGTTTTTTTTCTGTATTTTATGGCAATAAAAAAAAATTTGGAGTCGTAAAAAATTTGACAAAATATTTCAGGACTTACAGGTTTATAACAATTAAAAGGACTATTTCGACGAAAAGTAATCCCCAATTTTTAAATTTTGGGGAAAAGCAAATAAAAAAAACATAAAAAAGGTTTTTTCTTTTTAAAAACAATATTAATAAAAAACTTAATTTAGATATTTTTTTTCTTGTTGGGAAATTATTACTAAAACAATACATATTTAATTTTTAAATGGGTTTTGAAAAAAAAATTTTCCCCACTCTTGTGAAACGTGTCTTTTTCCCAATCAAGTGCCAAAACCCAAGGGGGAAAGTATTTACTTCCCCATAAACAAAAAATAGATCCCCTGCACTCGTGGCCAAAGTTTCCCCAGTGATTGTTTTTTAAAACAATTCATCAAAGTAATAACTCCCCGATAAAAAATAAAGAAATTAAAAAATGCGCCAATAAAATATTTTTTTAAATACAATAAAAGACAAAACATTTCTTCTATAGATGGAAGTATATATGATTACTTTAAAATATTTACACTTCTGTAAGTTATTTTACAAAATTTTAAAAGAAAAAAACTTTTTTATGCCAGATTTTCCCCTTTTTTGGCCCCTAAATTTAACTGCAGATGTTGCAAAGCCTTTTTTTGTCTCAAAAGCGAACCTGAAAATTTTCCCCCTTATCCTTTAAATCAATATACATGCCTTCATTAATTTTTGTAAACGTGACCACGCGATTTTGGTTTTAAAAAAGGCTCCATTGGTTTCTTTCCCCTTTTTTAATGTTGCCCGATGGAAAAAAGTTCAAAAGTTTTTTTGACATTTATTTTTTCGGCAATTTTTCCCTTTTTAAACTCCGAACAAAGAAAAATTTTAAAAAATTTTACTGATTTAAAAACCCCTAAAATTTTAAAAAAAAAAAAAATCGTGCGGTTAGTGGTCCAAAGCCAAAACCCTTTTTAAGGGGAAAAAATTAGTGTTGGCAACACAGCAAGCTCTTTTGACGTAGACTTGACTGACACCGACATACCATTGTTTTGGGTTCCGGGGTTTGTTTTTTTTAGTTTTTTTAAAGTTTTATTTTTTTTTTCAAAAATTTTGAAAACGAACCTTACAAGCTTAAAAAATTCTTTTCAGAACTACTTTTTTCATTTCAGTTTTAAAGGTAAGTTACATTTTTTTTTGTTATTGAGGGGTTCGTAAATAAAACTGTTTTTTTCTTTTTTGAAAATCTTTAAAATGTGGACTGTGGAACAAGATCCTTTAAAAAAGGAACATTTTAGAAGTGCAACTCTTGAGGATGAAACGGTCATATTCTCTCCAAAAAATTTCATGGACCAGTTTAGAAAGGTTTTCCCCTGACAATCTTATTTGAAATTTTTCCCCATAAAGACTGTGCTAATTTTGGCAAAACAAGTTGCATTTGTAGGGCAAGTCCACGGAAAAAGATTACCGTGCTTACAAATGTTCGTTACGTGCTCGAATGGAGCACATTCCAAAAAATCATGGAGAAGTTGTCTACTCACCCCCTAAAGATACTTTTTAAATAAATTGAAATTAATGTTTACAGTCCTTTTTTTTTAGAAATTTTGTTTTTTTTTAAAAAGAAAAACCAAAAAGGGGGGTTTCCCATAAAAGGGCCCCGTATTGCAGCATGTAATAATTCTCCTAATTTTTTTTTTTATGTAACTTAGGTAGTGTAATTTATTAATATTGTAAAAATAAATCTAAGTCATGTCCATCATTTTAAGTCAAGTTTTTTTAAAAAAATTTATAAAAAAACTGTGTAAAAAAAGAGTTAATGTGACTTAATTTTTTCCTATTTTTAAATTGATAAACCCAAAGGGGTTAAAAAATATTTTAAAGGGGTTTGAAACCCAAATTTGGCACCAAAATGGCCTTGGGGGATTTTTTGTGCAAAAAGATAATTTAAATGCGGTTTCTTGCATTGGAAAACATATAAAACTTTTTAAAAAAAATTTAAAATTTAAGGGGAAAAAAATAACTGCATTTTTGCAAAAAAATGCATTTTGAAATGCATCTTAAAGTTTGAAATAAAAAATTTAATAGGTAAATAATGATGCAAATGGGCTTAAAAATTTTACTCAGGTTTCAGGGGGTTTAAACTATTATGATATTGACAAGGGCCTGGGGGGACCTGGTGTGGTAAGGGGGGTGAAACGTGTCTTCTAAATTTTCAACAAACCCTGCTAATGTCGGGGCCCAAATGTCGTAAAATATAACCACTTTCCTATCTTTAGGGGCACCAGGTGCTCCGAGGCCCTTGCCCCCCGGAACACTTCAAAATCATTTTTTACCTAGTTTCATTTTTTATATTTCAAACCTTAAACTTTAATTTTGTTTTTTTTAAAAAAAAATGTAGGTTTTTTTTTTTAAAAATTAAATTTTTTAAAATTTTAGACTTGATACAAATCGAATAAAGCCGCATTTAGTATTTACTACAAAAAATCTCTTTTTATTAAATTTTTTTCCAAATCGCAAAATTAATTATTGCAAACAAAGCTCAAAACTAAATGCATACAAAAATTTCCCAAAAAAATTAAAAACGGGGTTAACAATTACTTGAAAAAAAAATAAATGGGTTTTTTTAAACCAAAAAAAATGTAATTTTCATTTTAAAATCGTTTTTTAAAAGCCCCGGGAATGAAAAATTTTAGGGGGGATTTTTTAAAAATTTTGTGCCCTCTGAATAGGCAACCCGCAACATTTTTTGTATGGTTTAAAAAATTAAGAAAAACCCCGTATTTACCCCTACCAGTCGACGGACGTGAATCTAAACTGGAAAATTTTTCATCTAGGATGAGAAGGAAATAAACGTCTAAAGCTTTAAAATCTCCCTTTATTAAACTTAAAATTAAAACAGGTTCCCCCCATTTTTTTAGAAAAAGTCGTTGTATTTTCTATTTTTAAATTTATCAATCTAAGGTCTTTGAAATTTTTATCAACATGCTATTAATCGAGCAGGCGCCCTTAAAAAACTAGGATAAAATTTTTTTTTTTTAAAATGTTTTTAATTAAACAGGTTTTAAACACAATTTAATGTTTCTTTTTTAAATTTCTCAAAATAACTCAAAGAAGAATGGGCCGCAGATTTACGATATAGATAAAGACAGGCAAAATTTTTATTTGAATGGGTGGTTAAAAAAAATAATTTTGGTTGGGGAGCGATTCCGTAAGTCTATCGTGTCGTTTTTTTTTTTGGGGTAGAAA
>JAHBCN010019162.1:0-29548 GCA_019359885.1 Listronotus oregonensis
TCACGATGGAAAACCAATCAAAGTAAGTAATACTCTTCACTTTAAATTTATTAGACTAATTAATTGTTTATGAAATTACCATTATAACCTTTTTAAATATTTAACATATTGACGAAATTAGTATGTGGGTCTTACCTACATCACCTGGAATAAGTAAAGCAGATGGGGTAAAGTAAAATAAATCTAAAGGTTATACATGAATAAGTAGGTATATACAGCGTAAAAATATGTACAGTACTTAAAAGCTTTTTTAGATTTCATTTATCTCAAAAAAATATTAGATTTTGAAGATAAGGCAGTTTGAAATTTAAATTCAGCGGCTTGAAATACATAGGAATACGTAAACGTAATTCCGTGAACTTCGATTCACCACGAAACAGCTTTGGCCCCTAGACTACTTAGTTTGGGGCTACCAGATGGAGCGCATAATTAAACTTAAAGCTAGTGTGGTGTTTCAATTAGCCTTTTTCCTTTAAAGACTTAAAAAATATCCGCTAGGGGCAGCACCGGTGGGTGCGTACAAATAATTTAAATTCTATATTGACAACAACGTAAAATGTACTGAACTAAAATGGAATTAACCAAAGATGATGTACCTGGGGCAAAATTAAAATATTCAAAAACACAAAATAATCTTTTCCTGAACTTAAGACGATGGTTTGCATGTCGTACCCAGTTTACCCGCATTAGGTAATAAAAATGTCTTAGTTAAAAGGTTAATTGATTCATAAATAGCCTGCAAGTTTATAGGATTTATTTGCTTTTTTCCTTTCAACGCCCTGATGGCTCCTTATATATCAAGTTTCTCCAGGAGCACGAAGGTCCCTAATTCGATTCTATCACAACTTCAAAAACTTTTTTTATTAAGAACAGAAGCTTTTTTGCTTTTCTAAAGCAGTTTTTAGTAAAAAAGTTTTTGAATTCGTGGTAGAATCAAACTCGGGACCTTCGTGCTGCTGGATAAACATGATATATAAGGAGCCATCAAGTGATTGTACTGGAAAAAGCAAAGAAATTGTATAAACTTGCAGGCTATTTTTGAGTCAACTAACCTTTTACCTAAGACATTTTTATTACCCAACGCGGGTAAACTACGACATGCAAACCATCGTTTTAAGTCCCGAAAAAGATTATCTTGAGTTTTTGAATATGTTAATTTTGCCCCAACTACATCATCTTCGGTTAATTCGATTTCAGTTCAGTATATTTTACATTGTTGTTAATACAGAATTCAAATTATTTGTACCCCCCCCCCCACCGGGGCTGCCCCTAACGAATATTTTTTAAGTCTTCAGAGGAAAAAGGCTAATTCTTTTAAATAAGTGTTTTTTTTAACAAAGTAAATTATTTATAAACTTTTATACATTAAATAATGTAACAATACAAGGTGCATTTTAGTTCTAATAACTAAATTTCTAAAAAAAATTATTTATCAACATATATAAAGACTTTGTAAAATCTTTTAAAGAACACTCTTTAATTAAGCATCTATTGATACAAAAAGAAATAAATGTTTTTTTTATTAAAAAACAATTGTTTTGACATAAAATGCTGGACCCCTCTGATATTTATTCATATCCCAGTTTAATTCAAAAATATGTTTTTACTTGCTTAGGAACACTGCTGACAATTTTTTATAATTAGGTTCAAACTTTTACAAGCAAGTTTGTCTCTTGTTTTATCTTTGCTTATTTAAGCTTTCTTCTATACTTAACAAAGCCTTTTGTAATATGGTCACTAATTTTATAAAAACGAAAAATGTTTCCCAACAAATATTTCTTACTATTTCTCCATTCTCCTACATAATATTTCTATTCTCCTTCTAATACGGGTAAATCTGTTAAAAAATACTTTAAACCTAAAAATGATTTTGGAAGTACATGGATCGAGATGAAACCTTTTGCATTCTCTTTAGAAACAGATCAACTACAAAGTGTCGGAAAGGGATATGGGATACTACAAAAAGGGATGTTTTTTACCCCATTTTTTTACCCTATACCCCCAAAAATACATTCCGCTTAAAAAAAAAAGTTTTTTCCCATTTTTAATGGTACATATAAGTTTTTTGGTCCACTGAATTCAAACATAATATCAGAAATTTTATTTGAGGACCAAAAAAGGACGGTAAAAGAGTGGTAAAAGGAGGTAAAAAAGGGTGTACTCAGCCTTTATAAGCCCTCAAATGTAATTTTTAATATCATATTCGACTTCAGTAACCCAAAAAACCTTTATGTACCATTAAAAAAGGGGAAAAACTTTTTTTTAGCGAAAAGTATTTTTTAGGGGTGTAGGGTGTAAAAAAAGATGTATTTTGCCCTTACAAGCCCTCAAATGTAATTTTTAATATCATATTCGAATTCAGTGACCCAAAAAACCCATATGTACTATTAAAAACGGGGAAAAACTTTTTTTAGAAAAATACATGTTTTAGAGGTGTGGGGGTGTAAAAAAGGGTGAATTTAGCCCTTTTAAGTCATTAAATGTAATTTCCAATATAATATTCGAATTTAGTGGCTCAAAAAACTCATATGAACCAATAAAAATGAAAAAAAGTTTTTTTTAGCGAAATGTATTTTTTAGGGGTCTGGATCAATATCTTACAGACTTTAAACAGTCTGGCTGTCAACCTAACGCCACTTTATTTCGGAATTTTGTGTCATGCGCATTGCCTATTTTTAAATAGGGAGTGGTGACGTGAAATCATAAAACATTTAATTTAAATTCTGATATTTCTCGAATTAGAAATTGTTTCCCTCTTCTTCCCTCTGGGAGCACCTCCATGAGCTGTTAGAAAATTCCTAAAACCAGCCTCGGCTGACTTTTATACTTTATAAAATATAATACCTCAAGCAATGGTGAAGAGGGACTATGCATCTCGATATCACATGTCAATAGTTACATTAGACATACATGTTTCTAGTTTTTATGTTAGTTTGAAAATACTTTAAAAATATTTATTTTACACTGTCAAATTACCAATTAACTGTAGAGTACATCACAGATTCTAAACTTTTACTTAAAATACTGAATTTGCCATACGTAGAGGCAACTATCCAACCACTTATAATTTTAAGGCTTTTTTGCAAAAGTTAATTTTTAAAAATCTAAAAGATTAAGTGCAAAATTTATTTTTAATTTTTGTGGTTTTTCTTATGTAATAATAAAGTATGTAATATCGTTTACATTGTTGTTATTCTTTTAACGAATAAAAGTTGCAAATGTAAAAAAAGGTATGACGTGATTTTTACCCTAAAATATATTAAACTCTATTAAGTGAGCGCTGCTTTGCTACCATCTAAAGGGTTATGTAATTTAACGGGTTCTAAGATCTTCATAATCACCCTTGAATACGATACACCGAACCTTGGACTGAGTTCGTTCATAACTGGAATACGTTCTAATGAAGTAAACAGCTACCTTCTGGCCATATTTTAAAATAATTGTTACGGACTTTAAAAATATTGGTTTAGTTAATAAAAATGTAGAAAGTTAGAATTATTTTATTTAGGTTAATAATGTATTTAAAATAAATTACTATAAAAAGCGCAAAAGAAGTCCACACGAGCTACTATATTTTTGACTTTTAAAGCAAGCAGAACTTGACAAACAGTTAAAGGTTAAATAGTTCTTATATTAACGTTTCGTTGAATTATTTATTGTTACTATAAAAACGTTTGTAAAACTGATTTCTAATAAAAAGGTGTAAAACCAGGATCTGTGTTTTTATACGGGGTGTCACGGAACATTATCATCATTAAAATATTATATTATTCCTTAAAAATAATATTAAGTAATACCTAAGTAATTTTTATTCAATTACATAATCCTAACATGCTTATAGTAAACAAGTTTTATTACTTGTTTTAAGTATATTTATTAAATATACTAACCACAAGTACTAATATTTATTTAATAAATAACTATTTAGTCTTAAAGCAATATTTAATAAATATTATATTAAGAAATAAAACAACATCTAATTTTATCGTAGAATATTTTTATATTAATTTTATATTTTGTTTCTATTATCATTTATTAATTTAACAGTTGCAGCCTAAAAATAATTCAGTTTTAAAATCAACAGATAATTTTTAATGCGCGTGTATGATACGACGAGGCATAATCTTTTAAAATAAATTTTAACTTTTTGTTTTCAATCAAACCGTTTTTAAAACTGTTTCACTGCTTGTTTTTTTTTTTAAATTTGTAAGCATGAAGTAAAATATGCAGGTTTTAATATTATTAAAAACAACTTTCTGCAAAAAATAAATATTAAACTGCAGCACCGAACTTTAATTACAACATTTTAACAATTTATCGAACGCGCATTCCATTGTACAAAAGCAAAATAAATCATAAGAAAATCAATCTTTGTTTGGCATCTAATGTGGATTATCCAGGATTTTCTTTTCAGTCCAAGTTTTCCGTTTGCAGAATTAAAAGAGATATTGACCAATGTGAATTTCAAGAATTCCAACATAGCTTTTGCTTAAGCACAAAACCCTATGGGCAATATAGTTTTCTAATTATGTGCGGACATCTTCACACTATTGCAGATAGTATTTTTGCTTCTGAAATAAAAAATAAGCCAAATATGAAATTGAAGGTGACAAATATCTTGTGGGAAATAAATGTTTTAAAAGACCATAAAATAATTAAACAGAGAGAACATTTTCTTTAAAATTTACTTTCTGATATTGTTTTTTTTATGATTTTTTATAAATATTGAAATTACGTTAGGAAATATTACTTACATTGAAAAACGTAAGAATTATTTACCTTCTTTTGTTATTAATAGTTTATTTTAAAAATTTAATCAGTGGTTGTCATTAGGTAAGAAGTAATTACGAACCGTATAAAGTAAGTAATTTGTACTTATTTATCAAATGTAACTCATATACACTTTGAGTATAACGAATTAACTTTCGAATCGTGCCGTCATGTCATGTCGTGAGTCATGCCGAAAACTTTAGCGAATACTTAAATATATTGGATTTTAATCGCATATAGTCATAAATCCATAGCCAAACCAGCTTCAAAAAAAGCTTGGGCTTCTTTTCTCTTAACTCAGACCCACTTAAAAATATTGTGCCCATGTCTGGAAAATGGCGTTTGCAACAGTTGTAAATATTTTTGAAAATTAAGACGTTTATTGTTTAAATGATCCCACTCATACAGATAAAAATCTTTTCTGGGAAATGATTTATTATAATTTCTTCTTTAGCTGCGCCCAATAAAGTTACACTCAGTGCGACTCTTATTTATCCCTTTACAGTCCATCATGAAATCCCTGGACTCAAGACTCTGGAACCTGTTCCTGCAGATGCACCTAACTCAAAATCATTTAATTTCCGTGTAACATTAAAAAAGCGAGAAACCCTTAGCATGGGGTAATCCTTAAAATGGCCAAACAAGCAATGTGATTGGCTACATTGGAGATTTAAAGAATACTTTACGCTAAGAGTTCCTTAAAATTGTTTGTGCAACTGGCTAAAGAAAACTATTTTTTACTGTAGTAGCATAATGAAAAGTATTTTAATTACTCGCTCTATGTTAAGTCTAAAAGTACATTGCCCCACGATGTAAATATAAATGAAATCTATAAATTAAAAACTCCTTTAAAATTGTTTGGCAATTTAAATTATTTCCTACTCCGACCATGTTAAACTCCATTTTTTTAGTCGTATATTTTACATAGCCTCAATCAACCTTAACTTGGTGCTATATTAATTAAATAATAAACGGACGACTAAACTATTTCAATTAATTTGGATGATTTTCTCGTGTTTTGTGGTATGTCTACTAACGAGGGAGATTAACAAAAAAGTTGGGACAACTTAAGCTTGGATTTTAGAGAATATAGCGGTGTTGGAAAAATTAATAGGAATTACACAAATTAAAAAGGAATATTATAATTTTAAGTTCTGTTTTATTTACATAGTGGCACTTTCGTAATTTTTAATAGTATTTATAAAATTGGCTTATTTTTAAATATAGTACAATAGTACATCTTACTTAATTACTTATTTAACTAATTCTTATCAGATTGACAACTGTAATTAAAATAACTTGTGCTTTTAACAATTACTTAAGTTAGTTTATTTTGTATTTTTTTGGAAACTAAAATATTTTAAAACATAACTCAGTGATTACATCTAACGCTGATTTTTGAAAACCGTGTGTGTTATATTTCACCACTTATCTTCATAGCATTTTTCAAGCATGTTCCAAAAAAACATTTAACTTTAAACTATGAAGAGAAACAAATAAAATATGAACATAACTCTGTTGCGACATATTAGTTTTTTATTCTGTTAGAGAAACTTTCACCAAATAAGAAATTGTACGAAATAATTGGAAAAAAATCATATTTACAAGATCTAAAACGTTAGGGGAGATAGATAAAGCAAAAGAGTTGTATTATTGTCTGTGGATGGGAGACAACAGTTAAGGTGAAAATATTAATTTTTAAACGCTTATTATAAACGATAAAAGATTTTCCACCGATAAAAGTGTAGCATCTCAGCAGGTCAGATACCGGTCTCAAGAAAACTCCGAATTTACAATACCTTATAAAGAAAAACAATAATTTACAATAATTTACAAAAGTAAACGTGTAGTACTACGAAACAATTTAAAAAACAATACCACTTTGTAAATTCGGATAATTAAATGCAAAAGGATGTCCAAATACGAAAATGTCTGTATTAGCAAGAGTAGGGTTAAAAACCATGAGTTTAATAAGGGGCATTTCATAGTGACTGGTGGGATATTTGACTTCTGAATTTGACTAACAATGTGCCATAATTATTTTATTGAAACTTATACAATTTAAAAATGTATCTTAAAACATAGGTAAATAACTAATAAACAATATTCCTTTAAAGAAATAACCAAATACTTTATGAGTTTTTTGTAATTATAACTTTAACGAATGTGATTGGTGGGATACTGAAAAATCCTCCTCTCTGACCACGGTCTACTTGAAGACGAAGTTCAGTTCAGCCACTTTACGTAAGATGGCTTTCTTAACATAAAATATATTCTATATATTTCTGTTTTTATCAATAATTAGATTGATAGACTTAATAGAAACAGTAAAAATATCTAGATTGTGAATGGTGGGACAAGTAAAAAATATGTAGACATAATTATTTAATAAATCAGTTTTATGACTTTTTATTCCTTACAAACGTTGTTATTTATAAATTTAAACAAAAATAAATAAAAACTTGTTTTTAGAACTACTATAAAAAAATTAAAATGTCTTATTTAAAAAATCAATATCTATTAATTTAGTTTCTTAAAAATATTAATATTTTCGGCGAATTGGTCGAACATTTATTCCCAACCGCTTATTTAAGGCTAAAAAAACTATTTAATTAAAGGCCAGAAGTGACAATCTGTAGTTTTCAAAGAAAATTTCATGACATGTTAACTGTGAGCCAGAGTCCCGCCAGTCACATGTGACTTGTCATGTCATTTTCCTCTTGCCCCATATCCTACATAACATATGGAATATATATATATATATATATATATATATATATATATATATATATATATATATATATATATATATATATATATATTTTTCGGATAACTCCGAAAAATATTATTAAATCACAGTCCAAGAAATTAACCTTATAAAAAAAAAAATATATATATATATATATATATATATATATATATATATATATATATATATATATATATATATATATATATATATATATATATATATATATATATATATATATATATATATATATATATATATATATATATATATATATATATATATATATATATATATATATATATATTATATTTACAGTTAGGAGTTTTACCTTCTATTGAACTACACTTTAAATATCACTGAATATTACACGACTGTTGTAGCAGGCTAGCTAAATGATTTAACAGAGAATACTGGCTTCCGCTTGCTGGCACTATTTTACAGTTTTCCAGTTTGTTTTATTTGGGACCCCTTTGGTCCATGTCCCGGGGTATACGAGCAGACCCTGTCCAGGTCTATTGGCCCCTATGAACTTGCAGATCGCCTGCAACAAAAAAGAAGGAAACCCCCCAAAAAGCCCAAATATTAATATTTGTTATATAGAAACTTAAATAAAAAATTGAACTAAAAAAAAAAAATATATTTAAAAACTTAGGAAATTTTGATAGCTTTTGTTTATTTTTTAATAATGTTTTGTCATTTTATCATCTGCATTATCAATCTGCACATTTCTAGAGAGTCATTTTATGACAAAATGTCATTAAAAAGTAAAAAAAGCTGTCAAAATTTCTTACATCAAAAATGTTTTAAAATTTTGTTTAATTTTTTGTTTTAGTTTATATTTTGACAACGGTGGCCAACTTGCCACCGAAACGTAGATTAGTATTTGTGATTTTATGGGTTTTTTTGGTTTTTTTAGGGGTTTTGTTCTTTTATGTTGCAGGCGATTCTTAAGTTCATAGGGATCAATAGAGCTAAACATATACGTATACCCCGAGACCTGGACCGAAAGAGTCCCATTTTCTAAAAAGTAGTAAGGCGAGCATCCCAAATAAAACAAACTGAAACATGAATCCGCCACAAAACTATAGAACATATTAACAGTTTTTACCTCAAGCGCATCTGGATTACTGGATATCCGGATTAGCGAGTGTCCGGATTAAAGAGGTTATGCTGTATAATTTGACACAACTTAATTTATTTTGATGTCAGAAAACTATCATAAAATTTTGTTTACGTATTTTTTGAATACCTCCTTTACATAGCAAAAATATAGCAGCACAAAACTTTACAAAACAATCCTTTAAAAATAAATGTTACGAATGTCAATAGCCTGACACACAATATGTCTGTTTCCGATATAAAGAATGTGACAAGAAAAACAAAAGCAATAATCACGTAGAACGTTTCTTATCGGAGCCAAATGATGTTTCTATCCAACTATCTAAAAGGCTTTAACCTCCAATAAAGTCGTATGTTCTTTTATTATATGATGCGATACTGATAACTTTCGTGTTTTGAATGACAATGTAACTATTTTTATACAATAGAAAGCATTAAAGAAAGGTTTGCTTTACAAATGTATTTTTTTATAAAGAGTAGTGTAATCATAAGCAAAAAACGTTTAATTCTAAATTTGTATAATGGTTATTATAACATTTACCTTGCCACTAATATGTACAGAGCTGACGTTAAAAATCCCCCTGCTATCTTCCAAATCGGGTGGGATATTTCAGGCGAGTAAAATTTGAGTAAAATGAATCTATTTTCACTAATATTCGACGTATCTTTGATAAAAAAAATAATCATGCGGCCCATATTTTTTGTATTTAGAAAAAACAAAAAGAAAAAAAACATATTTTACAAATCGATATATTTAAAAATGCGGCCCATATTTTTTGTTTGTTATCAGTTTTAGAAAAATGTGCAAAAAGAAAAAAAACATATTTTACAAAGTTACAGTTATCAAATGTCATTATGGCAGCAACCAAGAATTTTTTTAAAAAATCTCGCAAAATTGCGGTTTCTCAAAGAAAAAGTAGGCTTTTTTTTAGTATTCTTACTTTTTCGAATTTTTAAAAATAGTAAAGATTAAAAATTTTCATTTTTTGTTGGTTCCTGCCATAGAGGGATATATAAAGAAAATTTGTGCTAACTTTTAAAAAAATTAGTCATTTAGAATTTGAAATTTTGTAACAAACGTTTTGAAAAAGTGGTTTCGAGAAAAACGTATTTAAAGTTTTAGTTAGGTTTTAGGTAGTCTAACAGATAGAACAAGTACATGAAACTTGCATTTCTTTTACGAATTTCTCTCCGAAAAACAAGCAATTCTTTCTTCTTTTGGAGCACTTGAAACTCAAAACTGAGAACTTTCGATACGAATATGATACGAATTTTCTATATGGAAAAGTACAAAAACCGCCAAAAAGTCCTATAATGGTATTTTTATTATACTTACCTAAAAATACTACATTTTCAACTGTGTATAAAATACAGTAAATATGACATTTTCAAAACAGCGCACGGAATTGTTTTTCCCGATCCCTCTTTCCGTGCGCTTATACAAAAATCCATCCATGAAACTAGTCATAACAACGATTTATTTATTAATGACATATTTTATTTTCTGTCAATGAAAATTATGCCATTTTCAAGAAATGAATTTAGATTTGGAAAAAAATCCGGATATTCCCCATATTATATTACAACAAGCGGCAGAAGTGAATGCAGATTTATTACCAGTGAAATCCAGGTTGAGATATGAACATGAATATCACATTTTTACCGAATGGCGGACTCAGAAAAGTATTAAAATTGTGAGTGACGATATTCTCTTAGTTTATTTTTCTGAAAAAGCCAAGTCTAAGAAGTCATCCACCTTATGAAGTCGATTCTCCATGTTAAAGAGTTGTTTGGCAATAAAAGAAAATACTCACAACCAATATCCAAAAACTATAGCTTTTTTGAAACGACAAGCTGTAAGATATGTACCAAAAAAATCCAAGGTTCTTACACCAGAACAAGTAACCAAATTTTTATGTAAAGCTTCGGATGGACAATATCTACTAGCAAAAGTAATTTTAGTGTTTGGCATCTTCGCCGCATGCCCAAGAGATGATTTAATACGTTTGAGTTTAGACGATGTGGAAGATAATGCGCGTTTTCTTGTCGTATTCTTACGAGATGGAAAAACTTACAGGTCAAAAAGTTTTACAATTACCAATGAAAATTGCTAATTCAATCTCTGTATACTTTACCGTAAATACGCAGATCTCTGCCTTAAAAATATGGAAAGTGGAAGATTATTTGTTGCATACCGAAACCAAAGATGTTACGCTCAACATGTTGGGTGCCATACTATCAGTGGTATTCCAAAACCTGTTGCAAAAAACTTAAAACTAAGAAATCACGAAAAATATACCGGACATGGGCTAAGGCGTACTTCGGCTACCATGTTGGTAGAAAGCAGCGGTGATTTGCTCACTTTGAAAAGACATGGAGGATGGCTTTCTTCCAATGTAGCAGAAGGATATATAGAGGGGTCCATACAAAGAAAAATTGAAGTATCCCAAAAGTTGTTTAGGCCTTGTAACTTGGAAACTACAAAATCTGTAACAGTCAATCAAGAGAACCAAAACATACACGAACACTCCGCTTCAACATCTTTAGTTCAACAAAAAGAAATACAAAAGGAATTGAGCTTCAACAATAATACGAATTGTACAATTAATATAATCATTAATCATAACGGTTACGGCCAAAATTAATTTTCTTAGATTTAATTAGCTTGTATTTTTTTTTAATTTGTTTTACTGTTTTAAAAATAAAAATAAATAATCGCAATCTTCTTAAATCACTTTTTGCGACGTTTTTTGTTTATGTAGTTTTCAGGTACCTAAGTATAATAAAAAATATCGTTCATTACACGTCCAGAAATGGATTTTCCCATTCTTGCATGACTTCCCGTGTTCGGCTACGCGAATTTGTCACGCGCGCACGGGAAAATCGTCATTTCCGTACTGGTAATGAAATATACTATTTTTGAGAGTCATATTCACACCCCCTAAAAATAGCATGCCCCTTTTATTTGATTTTTTTGATAGTGCCCCTAGCTTCCCATTTAATATTTTTATTTTCATTATTAAAGTTACGCCAAAAAGTAGTGTAAAAACAGCATTATTTTGCCTAAATTATACCCGATTCCGATATCTTATCCGGTCTCACAAGTTGGCAAAGGGGTAGACTATTTTTTTTCGATAGGTTTTAATAAACAGGATAAATTACTCTTTGATGATCTGCCATGCCTTAATTTAAGCTTCTGAAGCAACGCAACTATTTCTCTAACCATACAAGTTTATAACTGTCCTAGCTATGTCACAGACCCTTCTCGTTAGCCGACCACGAACTGCAAAGTAGTCTTAAACTAATTCTCCAAATTGGTTAGTTGGTAAACTAATTTTCCAAATCGGTTAGTTACCCGTCTAATGTCAAATTAGTATAAGATTTAATAGGTTATTTTTAAATTGTTTTAATACTTCTTTCTTAGGTCAAAAATATTGTTAAGAACCATCAAAAAACGCACTTACTTCAAGTAAATGTTTCTTTTAAAAAATGTTTGTACAAACTTCCGTATCTTTCCCGTAAAAATTATTAGAATACACAAGAAAATAACTAGATACGAGTATGAAACGAAAAATATACGACAAAAATTTAATTTTTTTTAAATGGGACACCAGATTTATTGCTTTGGTTTTAAAAGCGTCTATTTTTTCTTATACGTTTAAAAAAGGTTATATTTAGTTTTGGTAAAACCGAATTGATTTAATTTATATAAGAAATTTTTGACCTAAACAAGAAAACAAATAGGCTACAATAAATACTTAAAATGCTCAAACACACTCTGACAGAATATTTCTTTTTTGTGTTTTGGCATTTGCTACCAAAAATAAAGGCGAAATCCTGTTTATTAGAACCTATCAAAAAAAATGATAATGTTTATAAAAAACAAACCAATAAACAATATCCCATTAACAAAAATCTGATTTTAATTTCTGTTTTTGTTTTGTTTCAGTCATATAATACATTAAACCATGCTACCCTCATAAAGAATTGGAGGTTTATTTAAGTCAGTTTGTCCACATAGCCTTGCATATTTGTCTAGTACTAGTCTGGCTGTATATGCCACCTTTGGTGGGTAATGGTTTCATGTAAACCTTTATTCATTTTTACAATGAAGTCGATTCATATTTGTGTTAAACAATATTTTAAATAAGTTAAAAAATACAACACCAAAAAATACATCTTTGCTAAACTAATATACAGGGTGGAGCAATAGTGTGACAAAGTATCATATCACCTTCTTATTAAAAAGATACAAAAAAAAACGGTTAATACAAAAGTTGTAGTACATACGGTAGTGCATATTTAAAAATATTTTTAAAAATACAAGGTGTTTCAGAAATACCAGACACAATCTTTTCTATTTTTTAATGGGACACCATATATATTATAGCATTTTTGGATTCTAGGTAAAAATAGACACATTTTATTTATAATGTTCCATACCTAAGCTTAACCTTTTTTGGAATATTTTAAATTTTATGTCAAAGTTGACGTTTACAGGCCATGTTATAATTAGCAATTTTATTTATTCGGAAGTCTTTAGTAATTGATTGAGGCTGGTTTCCTTATGGAAGGAGACCTATAGCAGTAGAGTGTTGATATTTTAAAAATAAATTAGTACAGGAAGATCAAAATCAATCAATTAAAACTTAACCAAAAAAAAAACGTAAAAAGTAATTTTTTTAAATGGAAACCCTGTATTTTCACTACCTTATCTCATTTAGCATTAATAAATAGGGTTATCTTGTATAAGATTGTCTATACCAAAAATATATAGTTTTAAAAATATTTGCGATTTAACACTTTTCTATTGTAAAAATTCTAAACGGCTTTTAGTTTGTTGGCCATGACAAAGACAAAAGTAATAAAAATCATAAAAAACATAAAATTCATGAGACGATTTTAATCTAAGGGTAGAAAGATTTCTGGTTGTATATTATTTTTCATTTTATAATGAAATTATTTTAAAATTTGAATTAAAATTGTAAATTATGGATTTTTAACAAGCCGAAATGGTCAATATGGTTTTTGCGTTAGGAACTAGTGACCAGAATGCCAAGCAAGAAGATTATACGAAAAAAGATTTACCAAGAGGCAGCAACCTAAGAGAAGAGCATTTAAAAAACTTGTAAAGCGGTTTAAAAGAAATGGCATTGTAGCATACAACAAGAATATTCGAACAAAACGTGCACAAATTAAAGAAAATCAATTTAATGTACTATTGGCTGTAACCGAAATCCCCATATTGGACAGCGACCTCTTTCGCAACAAGTTGATGTTAAACGAAGGACAGCTCAACGAATACTGGAGTCTCAAAAAATGTATCCCTATCTTATTCAACTACTTCAGGAACTGGTTCCCCAAGATTACCAGAGGAGATTGGAATTTTGTAATTAGACACGAAACAAAATAAATCAGCAAAGAAATGTTACTGATTTGGTCCTGTTTACACATGAAGCCACATTTCATAGAAACGGGAGTGTAAATAGACACAATTTTCACTATTGCGCAATTGAAAATTCACATTTTGTTTGATGTTCTTCCCAAACTAGGTGGTCGTTAAATATTTGGGAAGGTGTTAAGGGTAACTACGTAACTGGACCACACTTTTTAACATGGCCTGTAAACGTCATTTTTGACAAAAAATTTAAAATATTTAAAAAATGGTTAAACTTAGGTATGGGATATTATAAATAAAATGTAATAATTTATAGGGTGTTCCAGGAACAAAAAAATAAAAATTCTGTCAGTTGTTTCTAAAACACCCTGTATATATTTTCAAAATATGCACCACCATAGGTATTACAACTTTTGTATTTACCATATTGTATATCTTTAATAAGAAGGTGTCACACTATTGCTCCACCCTGTATAATTTGAAATATCTCGACATAGTAAAAAACCGTAATTTTAATTTTTACGTCAAAATATGATAATAACCTATAACAATATTAAGGTATAAAAAAATAATAGCCTTTAAATTGTAAGCTGCTTTGTTGTAAATTCTGCAAAAGTCGCATTCCTTTTAAAAAAATATCAAAATAAAATTAAAAAATAATGTGTATATTTTTTTTATTATAAAATTCTTACTTTACAAAAAATTATAACCTCTTTTCTAATCTTTCAAATTTCATCTTTCTCTGTTACCAATTGCTTTGGCCTGCCTAACAAATCCCTAAACACGAGACGGTGTAAACCAATTGTGGTTAAGTGGCCGTATTAAATTAAATTAATATATGCCTAATTTAAATGGAGTATTTGCCTAGAACAAAAACTTTGAGCGATAATAATCGATATCTGACAGTACAAAGGTAATAGTAATTGTATTTGATATCGGTGGTGATACCAGCATTGTCTAAAAGGTAACCTAAGTGCAATATTTGCATGTTTTAATACCTGGACCTTGTTAACAGAACAAAAAAAAATGAGGTTTGAAATCGGCGTTCACGGTATCAAGTACCCAAGCTCTAGTGGGCTGTTCTACAGGTAATATAAACACCTTTACCTGACCAGGAAGTTTGCTTTACAATATTTAATATTCTAGCCATCGGCCTTTAATATTTTCTTTTAAATAAACCAATAAGGTTTTGCGATAAAACACCATAAAAATTGTCAATAAATTATTATTTTTGTAAATATGTTAAAATTTAAACTCATTGAAAAAGTTTATATTTGGTATGCAAGCCACAAAATTATTATTGGTATTTTAGAATTGGGTACATCCAAAATTGTCCAGGAGCCTCCTATGTTCGCAGTACGGTGCGCTTTACTGTATAGTAAATTAACTTATTATCTTGTTCTGATTTAAAATATCCTAAAATTTTATATTCTTTAAGGAAATACAAATAATTTTTCAAATAATAAAAATAATTGTTATATGGAACATTTGCAAAAAAAATGTCTATTTAAAGATAGAAATGGGCGATAGTCTTTGATAATGTTATTTACTAACGACTTTTAGTTATTCAAGATTGTAGCCTGTGCAAAAGATTTGTGTCTTATCAAGCTGCAAAATGATTTAAATAGGATTGTAAAATGGTTTACAAAAAACAAAATGTCTTTAAATGTCACAAATTGTTTGATTATGACCTTTACCTGAAAAACTAACTTTATTGTAAATAATTAATATGTAAATGATGTAATACTTAAACGTAATGGTAGAGTTAAGGACCTTTTTTCAATCAAATTTTAAATTCAATAGTCACTACATTTATGTTACAAACAAGGCCTATAAGTCTTTGGGTTATATTATATAAATTAGTTAAAACTAGGAAATAGCCACGGTTATAAGACTGTAGGTACAATACCTTGGTGACGCAAATTTGGATGCTCTCAGTAAAAATTTACAAAGAGAGAGGTGCAAAAACGATTTCTTAGTTTCTTATATGTGAAAAATAACAACAGATATGTGGTTTCATACAGGGCAATATTGAATAGTTTTAAGTTTAATACTTTTAAAGCAAAAACAAACAGCCTCGGATCTTTATATGCAGTGTAATTAACAATTATGAGTACAAAGACTGAAATATTACAAATTATATATGTTACTGTGAAAGTTCGAAAATGGTTGAATGTCGACATTCACCGGTGAATGTCAAATATTAAAAAACCGAACGAAAACTAACCAAAAACTAACAACTTTGGTGCGTTCTGGTTAAAACTAATAATTTTGGTTAGTTCAGTTTTTTTTTTATTTTTGACATTCACCAGTGAATGTCGACATTTACCAATTTCGGACTTTCACGGTAATATATACACTTTAAAGTCCCAAAGATTATTTTTAGAATTTTAAATAATGATATATTTAGCATAAGTCAAAGTAGCATATCACCAGTAGAACAGTGTTGTCATTTCGTAAAATATTTATTAGCAATTTTAGAACTGTTTTAAAAATCATACATTTTATAAAACTTTTCATTTAAAAAAAGTTATGCGTTAAGAAATTTGTAAAAATAATTAGTATTTTGGCCACTTTATTATTTTAATAATAGGTATTTATTTTATCGAGCAAGACAACAGAAATAAGTTTATTTTTACTGGTTGGCAACATTGCCCGTCGCGTTCACTTGCATTGCTGTCCGGAGACCGGTTAATACTGAGTAGTGTGTGCAGTGTTGCCCGATGAGATAAAGCAGAAATCGTGAAATACAATGACCGAAAATCGTAAGAAATTGTAAGGAGAGTCGAAGATTACAAATTACTTAATAATTTTGTTAAAAAGGAAAACATAATACATTTATTAAACCTAATGTAACTTTACATTACACTAAGTCAAATATTAAAACACCAAATAAACGAGTAGGTAACATAAATTTCAAAAAGTTAGCCTAGCTTAATCTAAGAAATAGGCACTACTACATTATGCTCAATACTCAGAATCGTTTAAGTCAATATTATCCTTTTTATCGTTATATAATATGTCACTACTACCTAACTTTCGTATCAGGTTGTTAACAATTAAACGTTTTCTAAATAAAATACTTTCGATGGTTCTAACTTATGTAAAATCTACGATGCGAAACAGGACTGCGTAAAAATGCAAACAAATAAATTGTAAGCCACCTTTACCTGCAATCAACAGGGAATCACATGTTTTTTTGCTCGATAACCGCTTGTAGGCAACGGGAATTTCCCGGTTGTTTCTTATGATATGCCATTGTTATTATTTACTACAGGGACTAAGTAAATTAATAATTTAAATGCAATATTTTAGTTTAAAATGATTTATTTAAAAATGGTCAGAAATGCTACCCTATTCGTAAGATCTTGAAATCAAAACCAAAATCGTGTAATCTTTTAAATAATCGTGAGATCTGGCATCACTGAGTGTGTGTGTGTGTGTCTGTGATGTCGTAGTCCTGCCGAAGCATTCTTCTCTTCGTCTTGGGTCGGTAGGAAGGGAATCAGCCGCTACCCGTTTTATGTCTGTCTTTATTTCGCTCAAGTCTTTGCCTATTAAATTGGCATCTCCTTTTATCGCACTGAAAATCTCCGCACCTAAGAAATTGGTTTGCTAGGCGTGTATAGTTTTCTCTTATTACCATTTTGTTATAGCTTGGTATCTGTAAGAGTATCAATAAATAAATTAATTAAAATTAATAAGTTTGACTTCCTGCTAGTGTAGATAATTATAAATAGAAAATTGTGTTTAGATTACATATATTTAGACGTTTTCGGAATTTAATATTGTAATAATTTTTTGAATGTTTAAATAAAAAAAATTGATACGACCTAGATATAAGTATCTAAGTTCCCTGGTATATTTTCGTTTAACGGTAAAAAACGTTTATAAACATAAAGTTAACGGTTCAAAGTATTTTTCTGAAAACACTTCTCTGAATTTTAGACGAATGTTTTTAAACTATTGCACTTGCACACCCACACCTTAAAAATCCCTGCACATAGTTTTATAATGGAGTTCTCAGAAAGTAATAATTTTACTACATTATTACCGAGAAATCGCGGAATAATTTTAGACAAACCGTTTTACAAAACCTATTTTAACAGAAAACAGGATTAAGTGCCTTTTAATAGAATATCATAGTTCCAGGAGAAATTTACTTCGTTATCCTACCCTTAAAAACACTTAATTAATATTGAAATTTTATTCTTATAACCAACTTTAAGATCTCATGTATGTACCGTGACGGTCATAAAATCATAGGCAAAAAATTTGACAAATTTTGACTTTTCTGCCAATTTGTATAAATCGCTCTTTTTTACCTTGTTTTACTTTTAATTACTATAAATAAAGCAAAAGGTAAAAGAAACTATTTATATTTTATAAAAACTAACAAATTAATAAATTACTTAACAAATTAATAAATTCAAACAAACTTAGATATTCTTCCAAAATAAATTTAACGGCTCCGTTTTTTTCTAAAACAGAGTTTAGCCTTCCAGGCATCGAATGGACCAAAGCCTGGGCGTAGTCCGGAATTTCTCCTAACTCATTCTACGGCTCTAACATCACAATCTTAAGTTCGTTTACATTTTCGGCCTTAACTCATTTTCCCCGTTTATTTTTTTAACTAATGCGCCCCAAACACTTTTCATAACATTTAAATCCGGACTACGTGCGGGCCACGGTAAAACCAAAGAATATAAACCTCAATAAGAAGCGACATAAAGTTCCCAATAGCATTGGTTATATGGGAAACGAATTTCTGACGTCACGTGTAGACGAAATGACACTTAAACAGCTTGGGGGTACACTGAGAGAAACATTAACGGTAAAAATTCAGTTTTACACGGCAAAAAAAATTATATGTATAACTATACATTGCAGTCCTGGAAAATCGTCCCTTTCAAGGAGTTTTTTTTGCAGTCTTTTAAGGGTTGGTTATTCTCAAAAAAGATTAGATTATTTTTGAGAAAAATTAGTTTTGGGCAAAGGAATGTTTACATGGCATTAAATGTTGCAATTTTTCTTAAAAAAAATAATATTATGTAATTTTTGTGTGAACAGATGTAAAATAATTATAAGGAATCTTTATTTCAAAATTGTAATAAAACAATAAGTAAGTGTTAATATATGGTTTTTGAGGTCTTCGAGTATCTATGCAGAATTAAATTTTGTAATCCATTTTGCGTCTAACTAATTTAACTGTTAACATTTTGGAAAAAAACGAATAGTATACAGTTTTTTCCTTCCGCTAATTACTCTTGATGTACATCTCCCATTTCAAAGAAAAAGAGAAAAATGTTTTAAGGTATGTGGTTCTATGAGTTTCTGGAGTCAAAAATTCAGTGGAGGGATGTTTTTTTTTTGTAAAACGGTACCTATACACCTTAATACTTACCTTTACTACCAATGTATATCCTTTCATTTTTACTGTAAAAAAAAACACTACAATGTACTTTAATTTTTTTTACATAAACATATAATTTAGCATTTCCTATATTGGTAACAACAACAAAATTTTTTAGTAAGAATATATTAATATAGAATGTACAGCATGCTTTAATAAAAAGAGGGTTCCCCATTAAATTAATTAAATTTGAAAGTAGGTTTATGATTTGGAAAAAAATCTCAGTAGCTATTTTGGAAAGAATAAAGTGAAAGAACTTGATAATCAAGGTCATCACTAAAATAAACAATTTTAGTTTTTTAAAGGCCAAATGCCAAGGCTAGAGCTTAAATGTTCAAGGTGAAATGAAAAATAGTGACTTTAAAAAAAAAGTAGGCAAACAGTTTATTGAAATGACAAAATCTGAAAGTTACATCGACTTGTTACCGTACTGGTAACTTTAGATCACGATTGGTATATCATCGTATAAAATATTTTAAGCCTAATAAATTATTTTATAATGTACATTTTTGGGAAATCATTGTATGGATGGGTAAATTCTATTCTTTCCATTTCATTAAGAGTTTATGTGAAACTTCCTGTTTTATACAAATGTCATCAAACTTAGTTTTAAAAGCATGTTCCAAATCATAAATGGATTTAATAAACAAATCGGGAGGGTGCTGCAACGTTCCATGAATGTTTTTTGTAGTGTCGTAAGCTTTATAATACAGTGTGTATCAGCCAAATGGAATAAATTCAATAATAAATAAACGGGAGCGTGTTCGAAAAAACACTCGGACACGTTTATCGGTATTTTTGGTTGCGCATTTTTTCAGTAATACTTTTTATACAGCGTGTGTCATGTAATAGTGGCCAACACTAACTTTCCTAATTTAAATGCAACGCCCTGTATATTAGTCAATTTTTTAATTCTTCAGAATATTCTAGATATATTTCATATACAATGTCCTATACCTATTTTTAACTATTTTGGAAATATTAGGTGCTTTTAGATGTATTGTGCTTGCATGCTTGCCACTTTCTTGAAAGTTACTTTTTGTGCATATACCTACTAGAGGCAGCCTTGGGAACAAGCGTACGAGAGAGAAGCAAGAATAGGTGTATAACCTCTTTCCCCCTCTCTCTCTCTCTCTCTCTCTCTCTCTCTCTCTCTCTATCTCTCTCTCTCTCTCTATCTTCTCTCTCTCTCTCTCTCTCTCTCTCTCTCTCTCTCTCTTAATTTGTCGGCGGTGTATACACCCCTTCCGCCAATTAATCAGCACAAGGCGCGAGAAAAATGTTATACAGCGGTTTTTTTTACTCTCTCGCACGCTTGCCGCATAGCCGAGCGGCACGGCTGCCTCTAGTAGGTATATGCACAAAAAGTAACCCTCGCGAAAGTGGCAAAGATGCAAAGGCAATAGATGCAAAAAACCCGAAAACGTTTAATATTCACGAAACAGTTGAAGATAGGTATAGGACATTGGGTGCTGCATTTAAATTAAGAAAGTTGATACTAGTCACCGTCACATGACACCCTGTATAAACAGTTTTAGTTGAAAAAAAAGCGCAATTAAAAACACCAATCGACATGTCCGAGCATTTTTTCGAATAAGCCCCCATTTATTTAATATTGAATTTATTCCATTTGGCTGATCCACACTGTATATTAACAAAGAATTAACATCTAAAGATTCGCATTGTGATCTATAATTTTTACAAGTATCACATTTAGTGCTTTTTTTTAAAGATATTCACAAAACTGAACGAAACGAATGAAACAGCACATAAAACTCAACAAAGCACTAAACGAAACATGTAATCCCGGACTAAAAGCTGCCGGCAGCGGGTTGACAGTTAAACAGCTTAGCCCCCTCCTAAAAATTTTGGGACTTCGAATAATGTCGCTTCTTATTGAGGTTTATATTCTTTGGTAAAACCATGACACGCTGCTCTTTCATCCATTCATCGACTTGCCGGACCGTATGAACGGGACACTTATCTTTCTGAAAGATAAAATTTCTGTCCGGAAATCAATCCAGTACAGAAGGAAGCATGATATTCTGTAGTAGATCTATATATACCTTCGCATTAAACCTTTCTTCGATAAAATAACATACATTAAGTCCTTGTGCATTCAGCCACCCCCAAACATTTACCGAAAATCGTGTTCCTTGAGGCCTGTATACCTTAAGTATTCCATACGACTGAAATACTTTTTCATCGGTGAATATTAAAATTATTTTCCCGAAAAATCGAAGGTTCCAAGTAAAATTGTAGAGCAAATACAATGCGTTGTTCTTTATTTGCCTTTGTTAAAAACGGTTTTAAGGCTGCCGGGTGGCAGCGCAATTCGGATATTTACCTTATTCTTCTCCGTGCCGTTCTAACCTATGCCGATGCTGAGAAATTGCTTTCCGTTCTTGCTGTAACTACAGATTTAAATTGTTGGTTTCTCAAAATATTAACTAAATTATTGTCTTATTCTTGATTCGATAGTTTGGGGCGACCACTTTCAGCTCTTCTCTCGAAGGAGTGTGTTTTCTGCCATTTTTTTTAAAACAAAATTAATAGTTGGGATGTTAAGCTCTTCCGCCACATCCTTTTCTGGCCAACCTCTCTGCTTAATATAATGAATAATTAATACTTTTTGATCCAAAGTTAAATATGGCATTTTAAAAATATTTTTAGACACCAAAAATGGACACCTGTTTCTTTATTAGGTTTTTCAACAGGTATTCAGTAGAAGGTGGCACAAGCCTATCTTACAAAAGGAAAAAAGAATTGCCCAAGATTTAATGGCCGTTACTATACAATGTTTATTTCAGTAGTCAAATAATTTTGATGTCCTTATTTAATAATCTCTGGAAACGTCTTAAATACAAAATAGGATTAAATATTTACATTTAGTATTTTATGAGTAAAAGAAAGACATACATTTGAAAGCCCATTTTAGGGTTTAGGCCGAGGTTTTATTGTATTATTTGATTTTTTACCTCTTTATTAAAAAAAAACAATAAGATTAAAAACAAACATACCCCATTTTGGTTAAATGTAATTTATTTTTTCTCTTAAGAATACTGGCATTGTTTAACTATAAAGTAAGATCAATAATGAAAAAAATAATAAAATATCAGATTTTTTATTGCATATGTAATATAAAGGGCGAAAAGTTATTTATTTCATAAGTAACCTTAACATAAGGCATTACGTATATTTTTTATAAAGCAAACTATTACATTAAATTGTTATTTTTTAAGTTTAACAAATAGGCAATAAATTATAGAAATAAAAATTTAATTTATAAAATCTATTACAAATACCACACATTTTATATAGGTGAATTCTCCAGGCAATTAGTGAAATCCATAAAAGGGCATTAAATACACATAGAAAACATTAAATTTTTTTCAAGAGGTATTTGAATTTTTGCAGAATAAACTAAAAAATATCAGAATTTTAGCAAAAGAACCTTTTTTAACAAATATTGTATAATAAAGGAAAATGATTTCATATTATTTCCATAAAACTAAGTTTTGTAATTCAATTGCCGTTAATTTACATAATTCTTAGTTCAGGGGCTTAGGAAATTACAAATACCCTTAAAGTTAATCAAGTAACCACCCTACTTTTAAAAATATATTTATTTTATTTAACTCAACAAAGAAATTTAGTATTTGAAATATATTCTCATAGATTCAAAATAATTTACTTTATAAATTTTTAAATCAAATTTGTCATTAAGATGTTGATGTCTTTATTTATTTAAAAACAAAAATTAAATTATTTTTAGATTTTTTTGAAAGTAAATAAGGCTTAATTGACTATTTTTGCACCAGTCCATACACTAAAACCTTTTCCATACCTATACCAAAAGCATTCTCATATTTCGAGCCTTAGCAACACTGACATTTTAACCATAACTTTTTTAAGAAGGGTTTTTTAATTAAGAGCAAAGTTGAAATTTGAGTCTTAGTGAAAAATTCGAACGAATAAACCAAATTACTCACTGTTTGACGATTGTTGTAGAAACACTTTTTGCAACTTGGAAGCTATTTTTTAATAGCCCAAAGTTGGTTAACTCTCCTTTTAATTTTAATAAAATATTAAATTATTCTATAAATTCCTACATAAAAGTGACTGACAACATCGCCTTATTAATAATAAATCCAAAGCAGCACAAAATAAATTCCTTCCTTGAAATCCAAAAATAGCACAAGCTTACGCGCGAGAGTTCGTGTCGGTCTGACGTGGAGCATGTTATTGCCGGAGTAGGGATAGCGAGCGCGGTGCGTCGAGACCGGAAAAAATGCAGTACGGTTTTAAATTTGGTCCATAAATTAACGACCGAAAGTGGTTCTCATGTTTCGGGCTATACCGGAATATTTTATTTCTCAGTACGACAGGTTAACTCGTTAAGAAAGCTTGTTTTCCGTTGGAAAGTTCTTGTATTCCGGGCGCATTATTGGAATATTTTTTCTCAGTACAGCTTTGAGTTTTACAAGTAAGGCCGCTTTCAGACGGGCGAATTTTTGCAGTCGAACTTGACCGCAAAAAGTAGATCGTTTGCGGTTGATTGTCGTTATTTGCAGTTGCCATTTAACAACCATGTTAAAACCGATTCCTTTTCATACGGGCGTTTTTTCGACTGCAACCTAACTTCTGCCGCTGGTTGTCGCCTATCTCGTCGACTGACCACACGCCGACTACAACGTTTTTCTTTTCGCACTGACCACTTTCAAACTGCACGGCGCGGCGGCAAGAACAAGGTAGTTGACAAAATGGAGCCGTTTGATACGGATAGTTTCATTGCTGAAATTCAGGCTGAACCCTCGATTTAGGACTACAAAGGAGACTCATATAGTAACAGAGTTGAAAAGGCAAAAGCTTGGGAAAAGATATGTGGAATATTTCATAATAATTTCCAGGAATTAAGTGGTAACGAAAAAAATAAAATCGGTAAGTGATTTATGATATTATTTTATTATTTAGGATTAGTTAAATACTGTTTTTAATATTTTTGTCTTTTTAACTTGCTATTCTTCCCCATTGCCAAGGAACTTGCCCCTCTGGAGACATAAAGAAATTTGCAAATTCTTCTCTTGTGGTGTTGACAGATCTGCTGCTTCTGTCGTGACAAACCGCAAGATCGATAGATCTTCACAAGATAATGTATGATCATAATTATATCCATCACGTTGCCTCACGAAGTTGTGCAATATACAGCAGGCCTTAACTACTGATACGTTTAAGGGCCTATGAAACACTCTCCATTTATTTGTTAAAATTCCAAAAGAACATTCCACACTTCTTCTAGCACTTGATAAACGAAAGTTAAATACTTTTTTCTTTTCAGTTAAATTTTTTCTTGCATATGGGCGCAACAAATTATTGGAAAGAGTATCTCCAATTAAAACAAATGGTTCAGTCTTCACATTGCTTGCGAGAGGTTTCCCGTTTGGAATGTCAAGTTCATTATTTTGCATCTTATGATACAATCTACTATTAGAAAAAATTGTGGAGTCTGAGGACCTTCCATAGGAGCCAATATCGACGTAAACAAAATTATAATTTGAATCAGCGACAGCTAGAAGAGTAATGGAAAAATACTTTTTGTAATTAAAAAATAGTGATCCGCTTTCTACTGGTTTAATTATCGTAATATGTTTTCCATCGATAGCTCCGATACAGTTGGGAAAGTAACAATGTTTTTGAAAACCTTCCGCAATTTTTATCCAGGCCTCTTTATTGGAGGTAGGAATTATGCTTTTTGAAATTTATTCCAGATTACTTGGCATGTTTCTTTAACTACTTCCGTAGCTGTTGAAACGCCGCATTTAAATGCTAAATGTAGTTCCATAAATGTGCATCCAGTTCCCAAGTATCTAAAATTAAGAAAATAACAATTAAAAAATCATAATATCTAAAGGTCCGTCCACATCAAAGCATTCTTGCTCATGCAGTTTAATATTTTTACATAATTTTAAACACTTTTTATTTGGTTTCAGCTATTAATCTCAAAAGAAATGGAAAAGCCTTAGAGACTCATTCAATAAGAACTGAAAACTTTAAAAAAGGAGAGACGGGAAAAGTGCTTCCAAACAAAAAAGTATATATACTTTGATCAACTCCTGTTTCTTGAACCACTTGCACAACAAAGAAAAACTTCTTCAAATCTAGGGACTGGAGATATTGACGAGAATGACAAAGCAGACAAACCGAACAAGTTTCGCGCCATTAAACAAAACCAAACAAAAGAAGAAAAAGTTAGATAAAGACGATAAAGTAATAAAAATTCTACAACAAAGAATTCTTACAGAGTCAAATAAAGATACAAATATATCACAAGACGATGATGCATTATTCTGTCTGTCACTAGTGAGCGACTTTAAAAAAATTTTGGATGATATGAAAACCGACGCTAAGTGTGAAGTTTTGCAAGTGCTTAATAAATATAAAAGGCTGAGTGCTCCTGCCTATGGGCACAGTACTCAGAACCTACCATATAATAACCTTGGTCACAGTTCTCAAAAAACACAATATAATAATCTTGGTCCACTTGTTACGTCTAGTGTATACCTCCAGCAACCATACTCAAATACACATGTTCCTTCTGCATCAGGGATAGTCCAACAGCAGCACCAGAGTGCTTCTCAGATGCCCAAAAACCTATCACCAATATCACCTGTGGCTCAACCTCAGAGAGTCACTCAGACCCAGACGAATATACATGTTCCATTAATATCCCCAACATATTCATCGGTATCCTCGCCTGATTCACTTGGCACCTACTCCGCAGAAGGTTATGAAGATATAAGTCAAAATGATAGTGAGGATACTCAAAATTCACTAATTATCACAGATTTATTCTAACGAGTTTATTATATACCATGTAAAAAAAAATTAAAAGTAAATAAAGTATTACCTTAAACACATTGAAAGCCTTTCCTCTGCTGATATTAATTTCCTCATTACAGTATCAGTTCTTGAAATATTTGTTGCAATTACGTGTAGCAGCTCATCGAAAGAACTTACTGACATCCTGAAAAACCGGAAAAACTTATCAGGGTAACTGCGCAGTTTATGATACAATGTATGAAATTGTCCAAATTTTAGGCGGTCATTGAGAATAGGATGTACCCAAAATTTACGTGGTTTTCTTCTTTTACGCCTTCGCTTTTGGAGGGGCAACAAAAGTAATGCTTCTTCTGTCAAATTCATATTTGTTCTGCTGCTACTGACCACTTTTGGTCATCGACGTAACGACAGAAAGTCGCTAGTACAATCACAGTTGTAGTAGAAATTAGCGATAAGACGCCGATATTTTTGCGGTCAACTCCGACTGCAAAAAGTCGCCCGTCTGAAAGCGGCCTAATAACACTGTCTAACAGAAAAATTCTCCCTATAAAAAAATCGTGTGATTTGTAATATTTGGACTTATACTAATATACAACTAACCCTCAAATGTTTTTATTAGCCTCAGATTTCTCGGAAGGGTCTAGTAGAGGGGTAATAAATGGGCGACCCATTATTATGGACAGGTAGGTGGATCTATGCTTGAAATATTCCTTTAGTCGTTATTTTATAATCATTTAGTAAACATCTGTTGATTTTTCGATTAGATAGATCTACGTGTAAGAAAAATGTCGACGCGAATTTGTGTTAATAAAGCTGATAAATTCTGTTATATTTGTGGCGAAGTTACCGCGAAGGCGTACCAAAAACCGATATCTTCACTAGTAAAAAAGGCTTATGAACTGTACTTGGGATGTAAAGTTGGCGATCAAGATAAGTCCTGGGCCCCAAAAGTGTGTTGCAGTTCGTGTTCGCGAACATTGACGGGATGGCTAAAAGGTACGCATAAATCTAGGCCATTTGCAGTTCCAATGGTTTGGAGGGAACCTCGTAATCACGTAGATGATTGTTATTTTTGCATGACGAATATCAAAGGAATTACTAGCAAAACTAAGCGTAGCATTCAGTATCCCAATGTTCCGTCTGCAATGCGACCAGTACCCCATGACAATTCATTACCCATTCCCCAACCACCTGAGAGTTACACGCTTGATTCGGAATCAGACTCTCGAAGTACTTCCCAGAAGCCGGACCAAGCTACATTCCTAGTTCCATTGATTTGCCCGATACACCTCATTTAATCACTCAAGGGTGAATTGAATGACCTTGTTCGTGACTTGGACCTCCCGAAAACAAAGCGGAACTTCTCGGATCCCGCCTCAGCAGTGGAACCTCTTGGAAAAAGGAGTTAAGGTGTCCATCTACAGAAAAAGAGAATCTACTCTCAAATTTTTGCAGCGGACGGTGATTTAGTATTTTGCCATGATATTCCTGGCCTAATGGTCGAACTGAACTTACCATATACGCCCGATAAATGGAGACTATTCATAGATTCGTCTAAAACAAGTCTAAAAGCTGTTTTACTTTATAATGGAAATGAACATCCATCCGTTCCTATAGCTCATTCGGTAAATATGAAAAAAACATATGACAATCTGAAGATGATACTCAGATGTATAAAGTACAAGATCCAAATGGAATATATGTGCAGATTTGAAAGTGTAGCGTTATTGACAGGACTGCAGTCAGGATACACAAAATACTGCTGCTTTTTTGTGTGAGTGGGACAGCCGTGCAAGAGACAAACATTATAAAATAAGGGTTTGGCCTCCACGTGAAAAAATAAAGTTGGAGTTAAAAATTTGACCCGAGAACCGTTAGTTCAGAAAGAAAAAATATATTTACCTCCACTTCACATAAAGTTAGGATTGATCAAAAATTTTGTAAAAGCACTGGATAAAAACGGAAATGCTTTCAACTATTTAAAGAGAAATTTCCATATAAGTGAACAAAATTAAAGAAGGAATTTTTGTTGGTCCCCAAATTAGGCAACTCTTTAAAGATGCAACTCACGGACATTTTAAGTGACCATGAAAGACGGGCATGGAATGCATTTGAAAGTGTTTGCAAAAATTTTCTTGGAAACACCAAGTCAGAAAATTATCGTGAACTCGTGGAAGAACTGCTCACGGCCTATCATATTTTAAAATGCAACATGATCCTAAAACTTCACTTTCTCCATTCCCATTTGGACTTTTTTCCTGAAAATCTAGGAGCTATATCGGACGAGCATGGGGAACGATTTCCCAAGACATCGCATCGATAGAGAAAGATATACTGGGAAAGTGGAGCCCGAACCTATGTTAGCCGACTATTGCTGGACCCTAATACGAGACACATCCAGTCTTTCTTATAAAAAGGAAGAGTTCAAGGAAATGAATATTAAAATAAAATAACACTTGAAAATTTTATACTGAACATAAATTAACTGTTACTAAAATGTATCATACCTTTTTATTTTAAATTAATAAATCAGTATTAAAGTGAGTTTTTATTGAATTTTGCTTAATATCAAAACATGTGTCTCTCCCTCATTATTGAAGGCTGATATCGAAAATCTGAAGCCAGATCTGGATTCAGCAGGCCAAAATATATAAAATCCAGCCACAATCATTCCAGGGAGGCAAAAAAAGTTTTAGAATGTTGGTCAGTGTAATTAACGTGTAAAAACACTTATGTAGTGTAACTTATTACCAATGTATAAATAAATCTAAGTCAAGTAGTTTTAATTTAATTTATTTAAACAAACTGTATAAACTGCGAGTTAATATGACTTGAATTTCCCTTAGTTTAAATTAACACAAACCCAAAGACATATTAAAATTCCAACGAATCTTTGCTAAGCCCAATATTTTTCTACCTAAATTTAGCAAGTTAAATTATTAACAAACAAAAGATTCAAAACTAAATCCATGCCAAAAAGGCTGTAATACCTTGGTTTAAATTACGATTACGTGAAAAAATAATAAATGGTAAATTTTCTAACCTTAAAAAAACAAATGTTTTTACATTTAAAAATCGACTTTAAAATGCACAGCGGCAATGAATATTTCTAGGGATATTTTATTAAATTTTGTGCGACCTTTTAATAGGCAACCCGCAATATTTTTGGTCCCGTGGTTTACGGGTCTTATTGAAGACCCAGTATAGACCGTCAGCCCACCGTAAAAAAGATCAGATTGAAAAATACGTACCTTTT
>JAHBCN010019163.1:0-16313 GCA_019359885.1 Listronotus oregonensis
GCTTCACTAATAATTGCTAAATTTAGGGATCGAATAAAAAGAATTTAGGGTAATAATAGAATAACCGCAAGATGAACAGCATCAGATGTTGCTGGCATGTGGCCCGTATTTTAACGCTCTCGTGATTTCTAATAATAAAGTGAATTTGATAAACATGGACTTAACATTGGGAATAGATATAAAATTAGGGTTTTGTAAATGTACTTTTCGAAAGGGGCCCGGGTGTGTAGTAAATTGGCTTAATTGGGGAGTGACGACATACTACGAACCAGATGATGTACATACCATCCATGGCCTAAACCCTCAATAATACCTTAACTTTTGTAGTTTTGATCGCCTAACATATTTTGTAAAGATACAATTGAAAATATTTACTAACATTTACCCAGTAACAGTTATGCTGGTATATTTTTATTTGTATTGTTTTATTTGACTAAGTTCCAATATTACATCTTAATTGAAAGACGATCGAAAATTTTTCATGTTTCGTGGTCTTAAAACAAGCGAAGTTACTCGAGATCAGTGGCGCAGCCACGGAGTGTGAGATTGGGGTAAACCTCCCAACCCAAGGGCTCTACTTTCAAAAATTATGCAACATTTTTTTTATCCGAAATAGCGACAATAAGACTTACTTACATCTTAAAAAAAATTAAAAGCATCAAATTATTATATATTACCATATGTATACAGAGTGGAAAAAGTTTTAGACTAATTCGCAAATAAAACTAGAGGAATTATTTTGATAGTAGTGCGAAGTGATACTTTTCCATACGCTATTGTCGTTGCCGGAACGACGTGTGGAAAAGTGCCGAAAAGACTTTCCGCAAGAGTTGGAAACATTATTTTTTTACTACCCCATTAAAACAAAACACTAACTTTTAAAAATGTATTGTTGTAGTAATATAACATAATTTATACCAAAGAAACAATACATATCTCTCTTTTTATTTACTTGAATATTTATATTCACCTCACTTCATAATATCTTTAGAAAGCTCTTCGTCGGAATAATCCATTATTTTACTTGTTACAAACCTTTCAGTTTTAGAAATATTTTGACAAAGTTAAGCATTTGAAAATTAACTAACAAATCGAAAAATCTGCAGTCTCATAGTTGGTATAACAAAAAAAACATAACAAGAACCAAAACAATAGAAAAGCCGCTAATCCTCCATTATTTTAATTTGACACTTGACATAACCATTATTAACGCTCATCCCGACCAGTGGCGAAAGCGGTGGATACTGCGTACAAAGTAATGACGTAGATACTGACGTCATAACACCTTCCCCTACGTTACTGGTTCTCGCCATAATAAACCGGTATGTTAACTGTCCCAACAATTTTCAACGCGGTATGTCGCTAAAATTTGTTTTCTGAATTTTCGTATCAGCTGATGTGTGACATTTCTGTTTGTTTATTTTAAAAATAAAATACCGAAGCTTCAATTTATTATTAAATTTCAGGGGTGGATTTACGCAAACGCTGAGTAGGCTGAAGCCTAGGGCGGCAAATATTATGGGCACACAAATTCGGCCTAACCTACGCAGCGTAGGCTTCCCTTATATTAACCATGGGTTCTGAAGACCAGGATCACCATCTCTGTGTTAAATAAAAGGTCCTCAGCAAAAAAGGTTTGAAGGAAAATGTTTGTATAGGGTTTTGCCTATAATTAAAAAATACAGAGTACAAAAAAAGAATTATTTCTTTTAACAGTTTAATTTATATTTTGTTTTAATATTATGAAATTTGTTTGTTTTAAAGAATTGTTATTTAATTTATGTATGTTTTATTTTTGTTAAATTCATTTATTAAATTTTTAAAAGAATTTCTAGTGTAGTTAAAATTCCCTCTTTTTTTAATGCTAAATTTTTCCTTTGTTATTCAAAAAATATTGACTTATTAGGGCGGCAAAAATACTTCAGCCTTAACTTTAAAAAGTTAAATCCGGCCCTGTTAAATTGATATTAAAAAAGTATCATTAAGTACAAAATATTGTTTTAAGGAAAATTTTAAATACTCCACATTATGTCTATTTAAAGAAATATTTACAAAGTGATCTACAAAGATCAGAATATATTTTAAAAAAACAATTGTCACTGGATTTCCAAGATTTTAGATTTTTTTTGCAGCACATCTACATAAAAAAAAATCCTGTGCACTGTCTTTTCGTAGGTACCTATTTAAATACCTTTTTTTCGAATTACTTTGGTTATTTAAAATTGTTGTACTTTGTACTAAGATAGGGAAATCCCGAAAGACATTTTTTAAAATTATTAGACTAGAAACAAAGTAGTTGCTAGACAAGGTTAGATGGGTATATAATTTATTGATTTTATTTTTATTTCTTAGGTATTATATTATTATATTACGTATAATTCTGAATGCTCTGCCAAATTATTTCGAATATTTACGGGTTTGTATTCTCAGAAACGATTGTAAAAATTAAATTATCGTTAGGTAACTGTAAACTATTCAATATAACCGCTCATGAAACGTGTACAGATGTTCGACACTAAAGGGACAATATAAATGCAATGAATATTAATTATATGTTTACGATCATAATAGATTATTTATTGCTGACCATAACAAATAATACTTTATCAAAGTTTTAGGTTTTGCATGACTCAGTGTAGTGTTGTATTGTATTTTTATTTATAAACTCCAAGGAAGCAAAAAAAAATCACTTTAAGGGAACTATATTAAGTTATTAAGATGGTTTTATTAATCTCTTAGGATACGAGAATCCTTCCAAAGAGCTGGAAAGCCGCACGTGTTCATCTTATCGCTAAGAAAGGACCTCTCCCTTCTAATTATAAACCTTTTTTTTTTTCTCAGTTTTTTTGCAGGATAATAAAAAATACACTAATTTCCAGATTTTCAACACACAAACAAACAAAAACACAAAATTATCCATGTTATTCCAATCATTCTAGCAAAAAAAGGTCATTTTTGTAATTAATGTTAACAGATATCTGACTGCGCCATGACTTCCGGAATAACCTGTAGATTACTAAAATCAAAAATCCAACCAATTATTTTTTCAGGTAATTTTTTTAAACAAGAAATATTTAAAAAAGGGCCTTTCTTACCTTTTTTTAAATATAACAAAAAGTACTGGCTTTATAGCTTTACTCAAAAAAGACCGTTTGTAGAGATTTCAAAAACCTACAAAATGGTTTTTGAAAAATCCCAATCCGACCATTTTTCACCGAGAAAAGCCGGAAAACGCTTAAAATAGACCTTTTTTTAAAAAATTTGTATCTCCGTTAAATTTCAATAATAAGGGCTGATTTTTTGGAAAATGATAGCCAATAACATATTCTTTAAGCTGCGGAAAGATGAAAATTGTTGCGTAAATAGTTTTTATTTAATCGCACTATAAACAAATTAGGCTCTTATCCTGCCAGTGCCGTGAATATTAGGCAAATGGTCCGATATGAATTTTTGAAACGGCTTTTTAAAGTTAAGATTTAAAGCTACAAATTATATATCTCACATTTTCATGTAAGTTTGGAGAACATTGTTAAAAATGCTTGGGGAAGCCTAACATAGGCGTGCGCATAGTGGGTGCCGTGGGTGCCGTGGCACCCCCACTAGTCTGAAAAAGATTTTAAAAATTTAAAAATTTTTAAAAAAATTTTAAAAGGTTTGTTTAAAATTTTTTTTCCTTTAAATTTTAAAAATTTTTTTAAAAATTTTTTTTTTTTTTTTCCCCCCTTTTTTTTTTTTTTTGGGCCCAAATTTTTCCCCCCCCTTTTTTGGGAAAAATTTTAAATTTTCCCCAAACCCCCAAACCCCCCCAAAAAAAAAATTTTTTTTTTAAAAAAAAAATTTTTTTTTTTGGGGGGGGCCCCCCCTTTTTTTTTTTTTTAAAAATTTAAAATTTTTTTCCCTTTCCCAAAAAATTCCCCAAAATTTTAAAAAAATTTCCTTTTGGGTTTTTCCCCCCAAAAAAAAAATTTTAAAAATTTTTTTCCCCCCCAAAAAAACGGGGGGTTAGGGTTTTTTTTTTGGGGGGGCCCTTTTTTGGGGAAAAACCCGGGGAAAAATTTTTTTTCCCCCCCCCCCGGTTTCCCCCCAGGTTGGGTTTTTTCCCCCTTTTTTTTAACCCCCCTTTTTTTTTTTGGGTTTTTTTTTAAAGGGGTTTTTAAAAAAAAAATTTTTTTTTTTTTTTTTTTAAAGGGTTTTTTTTTTTAAAAAAGGGGGAAAAAAGGGGGGGGGGGTTTTTTTTTTTTTTTTTTGGGGGGAAAACCCCCCTTTTTTTAAAAAAAAAAAATTTTTCCCCAAAAAAAAAATAAAAAAAAAACCTTTCCCCCCGGGAAAAAAAAATTTAAAAACCCCTTAAAAAAAAAAAGGGGGGTAAAATTTTTTTTTTTTTCCCGGGGGGGAAAAAACCCAAAAATTTTAAAAAAAAATAAGGTTTCCTTTTTTTTAAAAAATTTTTTTTTTTTTTTTAAAAAAAACCCCTTTTTTAAAAAAATTTTTTTACAAACCCCAAAAAAATTTTTTTTTTTAAAAAAATTTTTTAACCCCCCAAAAATAAAAATAAAAAAAATTAAAAAAAAAAAAATTTCCCAAAAAAAATTTTTTTTCCTTTTTTTTTTTTTGGGGGGGAAAAATTTTTTAAAAAAAAAAAAAAACCCCCCCCCCTTCTTTTTTAAAAACCCCCCAAAAAAACCCCCCCCCCCCCAAAAAAAAAAACCCCCCCTTTTTTTTTTTCCCCCAAAAAAGGAAAAGGGAAACGTCCCCCCGGGGGGGGGGGGGGGGGCCCCCCCCAATTTAAGGGGGGGAAAAAAAAAAAAAGGGGGGTTTTTTTTGGGGGCCCAAAAAAAAAGGGGGGGCCCCCTTTTTTTTTAAAAAAAAAAAAAATTCCCAAAATTTTTTTAAAAAAAAAAAAAAAAAGGGAAAAATTTTTTTTAAAAAAAAAAGCCAAAAAAAAATTGGACCCCTTTTTTCCGGGGGAAAGGAAGGGTTTTTTTTTAAAAATTTTTAAAAAAATTTTTTTTTTTTTAAAAAAAAATTTTTTTAATTTTAAAAAAAAAAATTGACCCAATTTAAAAATTTTTTTTGGAAAAAATTTTTTTTTGGGTTTTTTAAAAAATTTTGGGCCCCTTTTTTTTTAAAAATTTTTTAAAAAAGGCCTTTTAAAAAAATTTTTTTTTTAATTAAAAAAAAAAAAGGTTTTTTTTTTTTTTTTAAAAAAACCCCAAAAAAAAAAAATTTTTTAAATTTTTTTTTTTTTCGGGAAAATTTTTTAAAAAAAAAATTTTTTTAAAAAAAACCCCCCCTTTTTCCAAAAACCCCCAAAAAATTTTTTTAAAAAAAAAAAAACCCTTTTTTTTCCCCCCAAAGGTTTTAAAAAAGGGGGCCCCCCCCCCTTTTCCCCGGGGGGAAAAAAAAATGGGTTTTTTTTGGGGGGGGCCCCCCAAAAAAAAATTTTTTTTTTTTTTTTGGGCCCGGGTTTTTTTTTTCCTTTTTTAAACTTTGGAAAAAAATCCAAAAAAAAAAAAAATTTTTTTTTTAAAAAAAAAACCCAAAATTTTTTAAAATTTTGGGTTAAAAAAAATAAATTTTTTTAAAAAAAAAAATTTTTTAAAAAAACAAAATTTTTTTTTTTTTAAAGGGAATTTTTTTTAAAAAACGCGTACGTGCTCAGGTCTAAACCCACCTTAACGCGTCAAGCGAAAATTCGCGACTGAGACGTACTGAGTCCCCGATTCGACCGTGGAGAGGGGTACCCGGCAGCGAAGGAGAAGCAAGAGACGGGCTGCGTATCGCGAATTTTCGCTCGACGCGCTAGGTTCACAAGCATTTTTAACAATGTTCTCCAAACTTACATGAAAATGTGAGATATACAATTTGTAGCTTTTAATCTCAACTTTAAAAAGCCGCTTTAAAAATTAAAATCGGACCATTTGCCTAATATTCACGGCACTTGCAAGATAAGGGCCTAATTTGTTTATAGTGCGATTGAATAAAAACTATTAATGCGACAATTTTCATCTTTTGGCAGCTCAAAGTATAGGTTATTGACTATTATATCCAAAAAAATCACCCCTTAATATTAAAAATTAACGAAGATACGAATTTTTGAAAAAAGGTCTGTTTTAAGCGTTTTTCCGGCTTTTCTAGATAAAAAATGGTCAGATCGGGATTTTTCAAAAATCATTTTGTACCAACGGTCTTTTATGAGTAAAATGATATGGCCAGTTCTTTTTGTTATACTAAAAAAAACTGAAAAAAGGATCTTTTTTTAATAATTATTGTTTAAAACAATTACCTGAAAAAAAAATTGGTTGGATTTTTTATTTAATTTGGGTAGGTATTTCGGAAGTCATGGCGCAGTCAGATATCTATTAACATTAATTACAAAAAAAATCTATAATTTATGTCAGGCAGTACGGATTTCGTCATAAATTATTAACCACAGATCCTCATTTATTTGATTCTTATTACGAATTGAAATAAGCCTTTTATGTTTCTTGACAAATCCGAAGTGGTTGCTCTTGACATACCCAAACCTTTTGACCAAATCTGGTTCCAAACATTGGTTTATTCACTACTCAAATTTTTAAATACATAGAATGAATTTCCCTGTTTTTACCTAACAAATGTTTTTTATTTTATTTTTTTTAATTATATGTTTCTGAGGAATTCTTTAATACTTTTGCCCTAGTTCTTAAACGTTATCGTGAATCACATTGATGCTTAAACAATGATTAAAACAATAAATTCTAAGAAATAATGAGTAACACGGATAAGAAGAGTTTATATTATTCAGCAGGTATGACTAGAGTAAGTATGTAAAAATTAGCATACTTATAATAAAATAAAAAAAACAGACAGGGTCTTCCAACGTGGACTGAACAAGGCAAAATTGTGGCTTTTCTTGTAATAAAAAAAAGGTAAAATAACCATCTTGCATATTCTTTTAGTTAAATCTGAAAGAATATTTAAGAAAATTATTTAAATTGAATGAAAAAAATCACATAAAATTCCTTTTTAATTGGTCTCATTTTTTCGATTCGTTTCAATAAAAAAGATCTCATGCTACTTTTATGCATCCTTTTACAGTTCAGTTAGAGAGGCCCCGAACTTCCTGTTTTCTTCGTTCTTTCATCCCTAGAGTGTCAAGACTGAAACCTGCTGCCTACAGAACTTTTTCCTTCTCCTCCCAATCTCGAAATATTTAAGTTCCGTGTGTACAAACTCCCTCTCACCACACTAAGGTTGGTACTTAGGCATCAGCCTTTGTGGACTGTCCCAAGATAAAAAAAAGGAATTAATATATTTTTTTTTAAATAAATTATGTTATTATTAAATATATTTCCCCAGTGTTCCATTACGATAATGTTAATTTTGTATCACTTGGTTCTAATTTAAATCATTCTTTTAAATGTTCTTTAAAATTCTTCGAAAAAAAAAACACAAGATTTCACTAATTCTTTAAAATAGGATAAGAACCACAAAAATAGCCAAAAATGTTAATTTTGTATTACTTGGTTCTAATTTAAATCATTCTTTTAAATGTTCTTTAAAATTCTACGAAAAAAAAAAACACAAGATTTCACTACTTCTTTAAAATAGGATAAAAACCACAAAAATAGCCATTGGGTGACCCTGTCATCAATTAAACACACTTTTTTTTCTCTAGGTATTTTTTTGTGACATAACCAACAAATGTGTCTTTTCTGCTTTAACAGCTTAATGACACTTGTATTACTATAATATTTTATACATTTATGGCTTCGTAAGCCATACCCGTAAATGTATAAAATATGTATTCGAAAGTGGGCTCAACCCCATGTTTTGCTATACTTATTTTTACTTTATACTACGTTTTGCTTAACTATAAAAAAATAAAATTTTTATCCCAACCACTAAGTCACTAAAAGCGCCAAAAATAATATTTTTTTATTTTTTTTTTAACGAAATTCCCATTTTCTCGCTTCTTAAGGATAATGTCGTATTTTTTTTCGAAAAGAACATAAAAAAACGATTCAATTATCCGGATTTTTTTCATTTTTATAAGAAATAGAAAATTTACAACTTAACGAGAAAACAATCCATACTATTTTTGAACTAACCAGAACTAGGTAATTGTTTGGAAGTTGTTTGTTAGTTCTGCTTAGTTTAAAAATAAGTTGGAGTTTTTTCTGGTTTAATTGTAAATTTTCTTGTAAAAATAAGAAATATTAAGATATATATATATATAAATTGTTTGTTTTTTCATCTACTTTTTAAAAAAATATATGACGATATCCTTAAGAAGCAAGAAAATGGAAACATAAAAATGTATAATTTTTTTGATCTTTAAAGGCCAGAAAGTCATCTAAATTTTGATTTTTAGAATTAATTTATTTCTTATTATAAATGCGTTGTTCAAACAAACAAAATTAAAAAAATATTAGAAATCTTAATTTTTCGATTTTTATAATTAAAAATAGAGTGGACCCTACTTCCAAATAATTACCAAAAATTTAAATTTTATTACTGTAATTTAAACCTAATACTAATAAGTATAGACTTTCGTAAACTAACGTAAATACAATGATCTGGTATAGTTTATCAAATCATTAACCATAATAGAAAAAATTACTTTAATATATTAGTGGTATACCTTTACTATCAATATTTAGAAGTTACATTCAGGGTCTCTTGGATTGTTTTTTTGTTTTCGTTAGTAAAACCACGGGCAACACATGATTTTGGCTAAAATTAATCGTGTTCTCTAAAAACAATTATTTACAAACTACAAAAATATTAATTAAAAAAAAAACTTTAATATCAGACATGCGGGTATCTGCTTTAATAAAGGCAGTTTATATTGATATGCATAGACTGAACGAAACAACCCTTCATCGTATATAATTTAATGGATTTTGCATTAAAATAGTCAACAAAAATAAACCATCAGATCATTCCCATTACACGCAGAACACTCGTAATGATGGATCGCGTACAAGATGTTGGTAATTAACGTTTATCAATATTTATTAGACAATTTACAGGCTCTATTAAGTTATTGACCAAGTTCACTTGTGGATGTTGCACTATTGTTAATAATAGATATAGTAAATTATACTTTAATTCTTTTGAAATAATGGTTAATACTTATATTTGTTCAAGTATTCATATTATAATAAAACGAAATAGAAAGGCTGTAAATAGTTTGAAATGTATCAAACAATTTAAGAGTGACACCAATTGGTTCTAATAAATTTTAAGTTTAAAATGCTACAGAATATCTCAGCAGGCATTACTCGAAGTTTGTTAGAGGAAGGATAGGGCTGGATTTAACCTTAGTGCTGCCCCTGGCCAATAAAGAAAATGCCGCCCTATCACCGAAATTTTACATACAATTATAGTTTTGATATACAATTTTTGTAATAAAACCTATTTATCGTCGTATGGGAAAGATTTTAAAGCAATGTTAAAAAAAATCGTCACACTTTTCCTGTTACGCTCCACCGTCACGGCTGCCCTAGGCGAGGGGGAGTGACTGTAAGTATGTTAGTCTCTTATGGCCTGTTGCACCAACAATTTTAAGGAACCCTTATCGTCAGGAGTTCCCTAAATCTCCAATGTAGCCAATCACATTGCTTGTTTTGGGCATTTTAAGCATTCCCTTGTGCTAAGGGTTCCTTAAAATTGTTCGTGCAACCGGCCATTAGACTCGTGCCTTAATTTAAGCCCACTAACTTACCTCACTTTAAGCATTTGTATCAAAAAGGGCTTTATCAAACTTAGATTTTTTATACTATTCGAAACGATTCCGACTGGTAAATTGTAGACAACTCCCTCTGGAAATTGACCAGGAGACTTTAAAACAAACCCAGCAAAATACCATCTTTATCACCTAACAATGTACAAACAGACTTGGACAAGCGCAGGACCTAATCTCCCGTAAATATTTCATCCCCCCTCCTTTCTTACCAAAATCCTATTAAAACCCAAGGACCTATCCCGAATTATCAAACTACTCCCAAATAACAAGGCACCGGGAGAGGATGGAATCGCCAACATCCTTATAAAGCACCTCCCAAGAAAAGCATCTATACAATTGCTTTATATAATAAATGCAGTGGTGTTGTTGCAACATTTTCCACAACAATGGAAGCACGCAATAGTAGTCCCAATACTAAAACCGGGCAAAGATCCGCGAAACCCCGGATCATATAGACTCATAGCTCTGCTTAGTGCCCCCAGTAAAGTGGTGGAAAAAGCCTTGCTATACGTGTTGGAAGGCTTCCAGTTTGAGGCCGGACTGCCGGATGAACAGTTCGGATTTAGGACTGGGCTCAATACAGTCCTCTTGGTATCCAGCGTCGTTCAACATATTTTAAACAAATTTAATCAGGGACAAAACATGGTCCTCTTATCGCTGGATATCCAGAGGGCATTCGACTCGGTCTGGCATAACGGCCTCATATGGAAGCTTTTTTACATCCATAATCTCCCCACTTATGTAACAACACTACTGCATTCCTACATATCTAACCGCACATTCTCAGTGAGAGTTGGCAAATCCATTTCTACTCTTAAACGAATCCATTCAGGAGTCCCTCAGGGCTCAATTTTAAGTCCTAAGATTTTTAACCTATACCTCTCCGACATCCCCAAATATCCGTCAACCAACCTGGCCCTATTTGCTGACGACGCGTTGGTATACGCCAGCTCGTTCTCGGCAATAGTCGCCAGGACACACATCCAATACCATCTCCGCTCCCTAATCCCCTACTACCAAAAGTGGAAGATAGAAATTAACAAAAACAAGTGCGAGTGCCTTATCGCAACGCGTAAATTTACTAACAATAGGCTACCCATACCCATACAAATAGACGACACCCCAGTGCTGCCTGCTCGAAAGATCAAGTACCTAGGGGTGGTTATCGATTGCAGATTACGCTTTGTAGCACATATAAATCACGCGTTGCGTAAGGCATTCATGTCACAGCAAGCGCTATACTCAATTTTGTCACCGCGATCTCCACTTTCCCCCACCAATAAACTTCTACTGTATAACTCAATCCTCAAACCTGTAATCACATACGCCGCTCCCGTCTGGTCCTGCGTCTCTAACACGCAAATAAGCAGACTCCAACGATTCCAAAACAAAGTCCTTCGTGCAGTCACCGGTGCTGGCAGATATTCCAGGATCAATGACATGCATGAGGTGACAAACACCCCAACGATCCTCGAACACATCCTGACTATATCCGAAAAATTCTTTCTAACAAAACCACACGCTAGTGCTATTACACAAAACCTAACAAGAACCAGACGAAATGACAATCCCGTCCACAAACCTATATATCACAGACTTCCCCTCTACCAAATCCCATTTCTTCCATAAGTCCCCACCATTTTTAACTAAGGTATGACTGCAAACGAAAAAGAGCACGAAAGCATGAGAGCATGGGTGAGAAGAATGAAAGAAGAATGAATGGATAAAACTATTTTAACAATTACAGACATCAAAGACAAATCTATTTTCTTTATCTACGCTGTACCTGAAAGGATCAAGGGGGTTTTTTGATGCAAATTTTTCCCCTAAAAACAAATTGTAAAATAAAAAGCTCACATACATACATGCACCAAACCTTTTCACAATAGAAAGCTAACTGTTAACGCATTGTAAAGGTCATCCGGGACAGTGCTTCATGCGCCACCACCTGCGCGCCTGTGCCTTGGCCAGGTCTGTGTCTTGGCAGCGGCTGGCAATCCTGTCTGCGCCAAGAATTCTTTATACAAATGCATTTTGAAATTGAAATTGAATTGGTAGAAAAATAAATTTTTAAAAATATGTTTTATTAAAATAAATTTTAAACGGCTGTACCGATCAATTCCAAAAACTAATAAGTCTTAACCTAAAAAAAAACGCCAATCGCCTCCAAACATGTCAAAATAGGTTTATTTGTTCGAGAGATATCCTTTTTAAAATTTAAAAAAAGTTTTTTTTTATTTAAACCACTTCCCCTTTAAAAAAATTTGGGGAAAAAATTTGGGGGTTTTTTTTCACCCAGAAAGTTCCTCTAAAAATTAAAAAAGCAAACCAATACTCATTCCGGATCATTATATCAATATGTTTGTTTTTTAATATTTGAACAACTTTGCACCTTTTAAAAATACTGGGCGAAATTCAAAAAAAATCCTGTAAAAATTTAAATCATCGAACTAACCAAGACTGACCAAAAATTATTATATCAATATTTTTGGGTTTTTTTCTTATATTTAGACCACTTTACATCTTTTAAAAATTCCGAGCAAAATGCAGGAGGCTTTTTTCATGTTACCAGAAAAATTCCCATAAAATGTATTTGTAAATTTATAATTAGGGAGCAGTTGCGAGGATGGCATGTTGGCTTAACCGTTTTATCAATCATTTTTTTGCTTGGACCCAATTTATGTTAAATGTAATATAAAGGTAAATACAATTTTAACTGTCCTCTTCTGAAAAACAGTAACTGCCTAATTTTTTAACCCCTTTTTTTTTTCAGTATCATTACTATTTTTGTTACTTTTTGGACTAACTCTGATGTTTTTATTCCTTAAAATATATTTTTGAAGTGTCTTGTATAAACAATTTTTTTTTCAATTTTTTTTTTTTTAAAAACTTCCCCCTCAAAAAATTTCCCCCAGTCCCCTAAAAAACCTAAGTGGGAAGAACAGCAGGTTATATATTATAGACACTCTAGGAATAAAAAAACGAACAAAGTGGGGCTTCTCCAGATGAAAGTGGCACTTCGTGCTGTTATATTGAGAGTTCTTTTTTATTTCCTTGAGGCATAAGTCGTAAATATACCTATAAAAAGAGACAGATTCCCTATAGCTCTTTGGTGGGCAAGAGAAAAAATTTCTTCCACAGAGGGTCTGATTTGGGATACATACAATTAGAAGGAGGAAAACACTTTTTCGCTCAAAAGAGGAAACCCAGCTTTTCAAAGCTTTTGTGGATATTGATATAATGTGTTGTCCTTAAAGGTATCGGCCTTGCAACATGCGAAAGAGGTTCTAAGCACTCTAAGAAATCATCGAAAAGATGTAGACAAAATTTCAACGAAATTTTTAACTCGGCACGAGACTTTCAAAGAACTGTTCGAAACTGACTTGAAGGTTCCACGCCCTTACAACAAAGCAGACGAAGCGCGCCAATCCACAAATTACTTTGGCTGAAAACTATTACGGGGACCGTCTTCACCCCTTTGCCTTGATAGTTTGATTCAAAATTTAGCAGACAGATTTATTTTAAATAAAGATATTCTTCCAAGTTTCCAGGTGTTTTTTGCAGGCTTCCTTTCTATTTATGAAACAAATAAGTTGGAGAATTTAGCACCGTTCTTCGATGACAGAATCTCACTCTCTGCATTTGGCGGAAGTATGAACTATGGTTTAAAAAAAGTTTCCACCATAGATGCTAACCTGGAGGTGCTGAAAGTGTTAGAGCCCCGCGATCCAGTCTATTTTCGTTCAATTAGGTTTTTTACTCCACCGTCTTAGCTATTTTCCTTTGACAACAGCTAGTGTAGAGAGATCATTTTCTACAATAAAAAGAGCAAAACTTTACCACGTAGTGTGATGAGCGACAACAGACTGAGTGCACTGGCTATAGTTTCAGTTCACTAGGATATTACCGTGGAGCCAGACAAAGTGATCGACATTATGGCTGGGAAAAAGATCAGAAGATTGCTTTTGTAGTTGCGGCCTTTTAAAACTTAGATTATTGGTACATAAAATACTAAATTATAAATTTTGTTGGCTCGAGACATCTGTCTTCATGTTATAAGAGCTCCTTCTCCATTAAAGTTCTGGATAGAAATCTGATAAATGAAAATTAGTGAATCCCTTCCCACCATTTCATGAAATCTCAAAGCCTCCCCCCCCCCGAGAAAAAATCCTGGCTACGGGCCTGAATTACTGCATATATTTAGCATATAAGGGAGTTTTTGAGCATAAGTGTTAAAAATATTAGTCTTTCTAAAATCAATATCTTTGAGGGGGCACTAATTCAAAGAGGTGATTTTTTCGAAACTTGCGGCAACGCCGATTTTGACCAATTTTGGTATGCGGGTTTTTTTGGTACGCTGATCACGAATTTTTAATCGGAAACTTTTTTTTCACAAACCTAAAGGTTCAACTAACTTTATTTTCACTACTCCTTTTTCTTTTTGCACACAATTCTTGTTTTTTACCCCAAATTGGCACACAATATTTTATTAACTCCTTTTAAAAACTTTTTTTTCATATTTATTTTTTGCATTTTTTTTATTTAATTGCCTACCTTTTTCTTTCAAAAAGCCGCACCCATGTATATTAAAATATATATATATATATATATATATATATATATATATATATATATATATATATATATATATATATATATATATATATATATATATATATATATATATATATATATATTTTATATATATATATATATATATATATATATATATATATATATATATATATATATATATATATATATATATATATATATATATATATATACCGGGTGTTACAAATTTGAGTGTATGCAAAGGGGATCTCGTAAACTCTTAAAAGATATAAGGTCGGTTAAATTGAGGCAAAGTTGCCATTTAGGTGCCCCAACAACATGTCTATTAGAAAGTTGTACAATTTCCCCGAATTTTTGGAGATATCCGGAAAAAACCGAAATTTGCCGATTTCGTTTTTATTTTTTTCTGACGTTATTTAAAGAGATGTGAAAAAACAAAAGACATTTTCACATAAACCATCATTAACATTTTTTTTAATACGGCACTCAATTGTTTATTGCATTTTTTTGAAGCAGTTATAATCCCAATTACAATGATGTATAACACTTAATATTTTTCTGTTAAATAAACATATTTTCCATAAGGGACAATGAGTAAGACAAGGAACGCACATCATTTCTTTTAGGGGCGTTCCATATATGTTAATAAATATTAAGTGTAATACATTTTTGTAATTGGAATAATAAGGGGCTCAAAAATATTGAATAAAAAACCCAGGTCCATATTAAAAAAAAAAGTTGTTGATGGTTTAACGAAATCGAAACATCGTACGGAAAATCTCTCAACGCTGTTTTGTAGAGCTAAAAAGTGGCCATGAAAAAGTGTCTTTTGTTTTTCCATATCCCTTTAAATGACGTTAGAAAAAAATAAAAAAAGAAATCGATAAATTTCGATTTTTTTTCCGGATATCTCCGAAAGTACTCGACATTTTGCAACTTTCTAAAGTGGACATGGTTAGTTACGCAAATACACAACTTTTTCCATAATAATTTAACCGACCTTGTATCTCTTACGGATACACTCGAATTTGTAACAATTTATATATATATATATATATATATATATATATATATATATATATATATATATATATATATATATATATATATATATATATATATACAGTATGTCCACGGAAAAAAGGGGTTGAAGAGAAAAAACCTTTTTATTTTTTATTTTATCGAAAAAAAACTACTCTTGATAAAAATTTTGCTACCCTTTCAGTAGGATTGGGATAGAAACATTTTAAATATATTATATACCCGGTGTTCAGAAAATTGAAAAAAATTAAAAAAGGTACAAGAGTAAAGTGCATTTTTTTTAAGAAGATATGGAAATAAGTTACTAGGAAAAGTTGTTCAAAATTAAAAGGTAAAATCTCTAATACCAATTTTCGGGAAAAAATCGGCATACTTTTATTTATTTGTGATTAAATTTATTTTAATAAAAACTTTATCAAATTTTTTGCTGTTAAGTAAGTATTTAAAGCTGACGTTACTGCGGCTAATGAATTACAAAAGCGAAGTGTCAATAAAGCTTGTCACTATCAACGCCTACTAGTACAATAATGAGTTGTAAATTTGGAATTAATTAATATTAACATATTTTTTATCACAAATTAATAAAGGTAGGCCGGTTTTTTTGAAAATTGATATTAGGAACAATCTTTTACTTTTAAACAACTTTTCCTAGTAACTTAAATTTTATATATTCTCAAAAAAAATGCACTTTTCTCTTGTACCATTTTAAGATTTTTCAATTTTCTGAACACCGCGTATAAAATATGTAAAATGTTTCTATCCCAATCTTAATTTAAGAAACAAAAATTTTTTATTCACTTTTCCCCCATAAAAAAAAATAAAAAGGTTTTTTCCCATTCAACATTTTGAATAGTAAAAAAACTTCTTTATTTTTAATTTTTTTCGAAAAAACTACTCTTGTTAAAAAATTTTGCTACTTCTTACAGTAGGAGGGGGAAACTTTTAACTTTTTTTCCCGGGGCAA